>UELU01143053.1:0-57466 GCA_900490025.1 Megastigmus dorsalis | reverse complement strand
CCCCAGTCCACCCCCCTCCCCGTTCTCCACCTATCCTTCGTGTTGGGGCCAAGTTATACCCGCAAACAGTCGTACATTAGTGCCTGCTCGGAGTCCTGCAGGATTTATAAGGGACGCGCCCACTGGTGCAGGGGCCCAGCCGGAGTGTATACCGACGTGTACACCTACGCTTCGCGATGCTTAAAATTGGAGGCGAGCGCGCAAGAGGAAAGGAGAGAGAGAGAGAGAGAGAGAGAGAGAGAGCTCTTGCACGGAGGATGGTCAAGCGAGAAAACGAAAGAAAACGGACGTCGACGAGAAGTAGAGGGTTGGAGAGTAAACGTGACGAGCTGCAGCTTGGGATGTCTGTGTGCGTGTCTGTGTGTGTTTCGGACGTCTCGGAGCTGGGGCGACTGTCGCGAAATCTACTTTGTGAGAGGATGAGATGGCAAAGTGGAAGGTGCGAGAAAAGCAGGAAGAGGTGCTACGGAGTGGGTTTAAATTAACTGACTGCTTCGTTATCCTCGTTAAATAATGTTGAATTTGATATTCGCTTCGGGCGCGCGGGCAGGAGAGCGGGGGGATAGGTTGCGAATTAATTTGACAAACACACAGTGGCGCGCAAACCCCGGCCTAATGCTTTTCGCCAACTTTCCCATTGTACTGAATTATTAATCAAGTACAATTGATCTTACTAATTAAAATTGATGAAGACGGGAATCGCGCGTGCGCGGGCACGCACTCGTTTCCTTTTTTAAAGCTTTTTTATGGGTTCACAAATGTTCGGCATTATTAAATTATACGATTATTGATGATTAAAAGGCAAGGAACAATGAAACGATTTGATCGGGTAAAATAATGCGATGGGCTATTCCACCCATACCTGCCTCTGTCGATGTAACGAGTATTGATATTTTTATTATAAAGAACGCGTTTTTTTTTAAATTCACTTTAATCACCAGATCGTGATTAATAGATTGGGCATCGGCTGGTTCGTGTTCTTTTTGTATAATAACTGCATTGTTTCCGTTTTTTCTTTCACAAAACATTCATAATCGACAGCGAGTGATTCGAATGAAATTTATCCATTAAAAAGTATACATAACAATCGAAATATGAATTATCATAGTTTGTTCCAAGATTTTGCGAATACCTATACTCGACAGCAGCAAAAATAGTTGAGTCAAACAACGAGTTCGTAAATTTGAATCCGAAAGCCCAGTTTGGCAAAAGAATAAGGAAATGTAAAGCGCATCGCAAAGAGGCGCTAGGAAATAATGTCTCGAACATGCGAGTGACCTCACACGTACAGAGGGGGAAGACCAAGTAAAATCGTATTCGCAGCGACCCTTAAAGTTCGTCTCTTAACGAGCAATTCGCAGAAAGCTCCGTTGCATAGAACGGCCCCGGCCCGGTAGTCGCTGGACGAGTGTAAACTCCGCTGCGGGGGCCTTCAAGAGTTTAACCCTGCTCGTCTACGTGGGCAAGAGAGAGAGAGAGAGAGAGAGAGAGAGAGAGAGAGAGAGAGAGTAGCTCTATACACGAATACAGCTGAGGGAAAGGAGGTGAGCGCAGGGGAGGATTGCATGAGACGTACCGCGGGGCTGAGGGGGGGAAGGGTGGGGGGTTGAGGCCAAGAGAAGGTTGTGAGGCGGCGGGATTCGCCTGAGGGGGCGAGTTTGAGGATCGGGCGAGGAAGCAGTGGTCAGCACACTTGGCCGACCCTACTTCGCTAACTAGTTTAATGATATATGTTGAGCTACAAGCGCCTTGATTAATCGTTAACTAATGTTGGACCTTGCAGTGCTTCACTGTGGAGGATCCACCGAGAGAGTGAGTGAGAGAGAGAGAGAACGCGAGAGGCTGCTGCTGCTGCTGCTGCTGCTGCGGGGATAGGAGGCAAGGTGGAGACGATGGATAGAGGACTGGACAGAGCCGGAGAGAAGAGCGAGAGAGAGAGAGAGAGAGAGAGCTGCGAAAGGCTCAAATCCTCGAAAGCCGCAGTACCCTTACCCCAGATACGGATTGGCGTTCTCGAATTCTCGAACGTGGACCGACGGAAATCTAATCTCTATCTCCGCGTATAATTTGATTTATAACCCCCCGTCGCTCGGACTCGATTCCGCCGGTCCAAAAGAAAAACCGCGAGCCCGAGCGAACGCAAATACGCGCGCGGCCGGCTTATAAATTAAGCTAATCGAGTTATCAGCATTACTCGTCCTACACCCCGATGCGATTTGTCATCGACGTGTCTGCGCACCGCCCTCGTATTTCATAGATTTACAGCTACCTCCAATTACAAAGTGTTTATTAATATTGACAAATGGAAGATCTTAGTTGGACAGCAACCGCGTCGTTCTTCACTCGAGCTTAACAAAAATGCGTCTCATTCGATAAGGATCGTTCTAGCGAAAAAGCTTTAACATGCAATTAAGATGCGGGAGGGCTAAATAATTATGGTCAATCCGCTTGATTTCTCATGCACGTCCGTTGATCGAATCAGTTTATCGTAAAATCAACGCTCGACACGTTTAGAGCGTGCTGTCTCGGCGTCGAACTGGCAATTCCCAAATAATTGCACTCACGTAAGATAATGAGGCAATTATTAGGGGAGAGGTGTGTGTGGACCAGCAGGGAGGGAGGTGTGTGTGTGGGGGGGGGGGGAGCGGCGGCGATCGTTAAGATTCAGCCATAATGAGAATCCCGGCGCAGCAGGCCATACGTACGCGTAGAGGCCTGTACACACATACGTGCACACAGAGACAAGTGCGCTAGGGTAATGGACATTGTGCAGGGTGTTCATCGTGAGTGAAGCGGGCCAGAGTATGCAGGAAGAGGGGGTGTGCTGCGGGTAGTGGCGCTGGTGGTGGTGGTGGTGCTGGTGTACTGGAAGGGAAAGAGCAGCGCTGGCAGGAACGAAGAGATAGAGAGAGGGACGGAGGGATAGAGGGTGGGAGAGGAAAGGGACAGCTCAGAGATGCAAGACACCGTGAAATTACCAGCAGAGTCTCTCATCCCCCCGTTTCTCGCGAGCGGGGGTAGAGCGAACGAGCAGGCACTATACTACCACTGCTGGAAGAAGCGGTGAACGGCTACCAGTAGCAGCAGCAGCAGCAGAAGCAGAAGCAGAAGCAGAAGCAGCAGCAGAAGCAGCAGCAGCATAGCAAAGAGAGGGTTGTTAAGAGAGGAGGAAGGGGGGGAGGTGGGGAGGTGGGGAGGGAGGAGCGAAGAGGCTCGGCGGAACGGACTCTGTCCACTGCGCGGAGTATGGCGCGACCAACGGGTATTTGTCTTGTCTCCTTGTTTATGAGATTCAACATTGTTATTTGGCACCACCAGGGGAGTTTCTCTCTTCCTTCCTTCCTACCACCACCCTCTCTCCGCTCGTCCACCGCCTTTCTGCTCTTTCGCCTTCTCTCGGACACTGCTATACTTCAAGCTCGGGCAAGCAATCAGAGCAGGACAGAGTGTGTGTCCTCTCTCGGTCGGTCTTTCGCTATTCTCCAAGCCCGGACAGCGGGTACGTATTCTCGAGAAGTTTGCCACTTTAAAAGGACATATCCAGGGGACTGCCTAGTCGACGACGCCAACGACGCCGTCGACGACGTCGACGACCAGGATGGCCATGAATGCGCTCCGCGCGTGTGAGTGTGTGCGTGTGTATGCAGTCGCTGCCGGTAATGCAACAACGTGTCACGGTCAAACTTAATCCCACGGATCTGTTCCTGATGGCGTAAACAAGAAAATTATTCATGTTAACGGCGAAATTGAGCTGGTACGCGGCAAGTTTCGGACCCCCCCTTGTCAGGTGGGACCGCGACTGTAATCTAATGCGAGTTGCCAGGACTCGAATTAAGAATGCACCGGTTTACGTCACCGACAGATTTCCCATTTTCCCTGTGGTCAGTAATGAAAATGTAAATGACACTTTGGAAAGTGGTATACCTGAATTACGCACGGTATCGCAGTGTACAGTTACCGGCTAAAAGTATCAGCAAGTCATCGATCTGAGGAAATTTTGATTAAACACCGGCCGCAGAGGAGTGTCACGGCGTCTTCATCGGTACATAACTAATGGCCAGAGAGAAAGAGCGAAACGATTTTTTACACCCGGAAGACGTAAAAAGAATTAATTAGAGAGCCGTCCAGTCGAGAGAATGCCTTTAAGAAGTCGCGCAGGCCGACAATAAATCGTTGTTTCTATTAGCGTTAAATTTCTACGTCGAGAGGGTGGAGAACAGCTTGCGAATAAAAAAAAAGGGGGGGGGGGTGGTGGAAAGGAAACACGATTGTCCACATCGGCAGCTGCGTAATTAATTGCAATGAGTAAAAAGAACATAACAACCGTACACACACGGGGCAGTGGTAGTTGTCGTCGTCGTCGTCGCCGCAAAAGGGGAAACACGGAGGATGACCGAGCGAAAAAAAAGAGAGGAATGCAGGCAGGGACGGCCAACACAAAGAGAGAGCGAGAGAGTGAGAGAGAGAGAGAGAGAGAGAGAGAGCGAAAGAGTAAACGTCGCGGTAACGCAGGTCGGAGGGTATAGCCGTCACACAGGCGCAAGTAGAAGGCCGAGGACGCGCTTTAGTGGGCGCGAGCGAGCGAACGCGCGGGACGTCGGTGAGGTTATCTAGATGAGTTGTCAGGTATACGCGCGGGGGAGACAAGTTCAGATTCTCGCTCTTTCCCTTTCCACAGCAACCGGCAGTAGTAGCAGCAGCACACCGCGTGCCGTCCGGTATAATGTCCAACGTCAATATAAACTGTCGGATGCTTTTTTCCCCAAATTGACAGATTTTCAATTTAATCAAGCTCCGGCGATCTAATGGAAAAATACCCGATCTATTGATGTCTCTGAAACTGTGCGGCTCTGTACATGGACTGCGCTGCTTCACAGAGCCGGAAACACACACGCACGCGCTCACGCACACACGCACACACGCTCACACTCGGGCAGGTGAAATAAAACGTGGAATAAGAGAAGGAAGGGGCAGAGACAGAATAGGGGTTAGATTGAAATAATACTTGTGCGTGTTTAATCGGGTACACAAAAAACAAAGAAGCCAGAGAGTCGGAGATTGCAGGGGCAGCAGCAACAACAACGGCAGCCGAGAATTCACTGAGCACGAGAATGAATTCATTGGTACGAAACTTCTCTCTCTCTTTCTTTCTCTCTCTCTCTCTCTTTCTCTCTCTCTCTCTCTCTCTCTCTCTCTCTCAGACTGATGTAACACCGCTACAACTGTATGTGTGCGTGTGTCTGTGTGTGTTGATCAGATATTCACCTCAAGAAATCAAATGGAAGAATGGATTACGGCGAAGCGCGGAGGAATAATAACGAAAGTTAATTCGAAGGAAGTTATTGGAATTAAAAGCACGTATGCGTTTTGCGCTTTATCCTCGGGTTTTTTTCTCTCACTACCGTTCGCCTCTACATATACTTTATATACACAGATCGGTAAAAGATGTGTGCAATTACATATGCTAATGTTATTCCGCAGCACGTTGCCTCGCAAGTCGGCATCATATACATAGTTCTTTTTCAACCTCATTCGCTGCCACTTAAAAGAAATCGAGAACAAAAAAAGTTAGTCGTCGATCAAAATCAATTAGTGCTACACGAGATTTATTCACCAGTTCGATATGTATCTCTAAATGAATCCGAGCAAATCGATGATCCGCGATTATTGCGTCACCCACATCCGTCAATGACTCACCAACGCGTCCAACACTCGCGCATACATCGCCAGACAATTAACGATCTCGTAATCAGGAAAAAAGACGCGAGCAGCATAATTCAAAATTACACGTGATACAGCGATCGAAAATCGCTTTGACCGCCGCCTAATTATCGGCCAATCGGCTATACACTAACGGTCGCGTTTACCTGGACGGCTTGTAAACAAAAGCATTACGCTTCGTGCCGGCAATCAGGTGGTAACTCGATCCCTTTTTTATACAGCCGAGTAGCGACGGCGGCACATGCCGATCGCGGTAGCGCGGCGGATTTTAAAGCTGCCGCTCATTCGTCACCGGGGGACACGAGGGAGAGAGAAAGACAGAGAGAGAGAGAGAGAGAGAGAAAGAGAGAAAGAGAGAGAGAAAGTGTATGTACACACCACGCGAGCAGCTCAGTGCCACGGCCGGTACAATAATAATCGCAATTGTGAAATCCGATCGAGGCGCGCGCAATTCAGAGGCTGAAATGAGCTAGCGGAGGTAATGAGATTCCAGAACTGCTGCTGCTGCTGCGAGAGGGAAAGAGAGAGAGAGAGAGAGAGAGCGAGCGAGTAAGAGAGGGAAGAAAGGTTCTCTCGCTCGCTCTCGGCTCTCTCGCACGCCTCGATCGTTTGCCTTCAATCACTTCTTGACAGATGCACTTACGCCTGGGACTCCGGCCCCCATCAAGTAGGAATGCGCCTTCGGGCTGCCTTCCAATTCTAACCGTCGCTGTTGCTGCCGTTGCTGTGGCTGCTCTCGCGCGCGCGCATCGATCCCCGCTTTGTACTATTTCACTCCCTCTCACTCGCTCGCTAGCTCTTTCGGACCGACGCGCCGATATTTCAGTGAAAATTCGTCGAGTCCCAACTTTGACGTCTGCAGACCTAAGCTCGCGATTAATAACCAAGCCTTGTTTTGCTCTTGCGGGTAGAGTACGGAGCTAAATACACAAAGCCGCGCAAAAGTGGCGTGAACAAAAATAAGTCGCTATACTGTAAATTTTTTCCCGTCGCGGTTGCGTCCGCTAAAACCCCACGATGCCTATACACACACACACACACACACGCACGTATATATATATATATATATGCGTACAGGGAAAAGTCTCCCAGACACGTGTACGTCGGAAAAACTTGCTTTCGCGCGCAAACGATGGATAATCTACGTATTAATTTCCCTCCTGAAAGTCGAGTGAAAATATTACTCTCTTCCTCACCTCCTGTACATTTCCCTTCCACCCCGTGTCCACTGTCCACGGGATGTATTGCCTTCATTTGTCCGCTGGCTGCTGGTGCATACACCGAAACTCCACTCTCTCTCTCTCTCTCTCTCTCTCTCTCTCTCTCTCTCCCTCTCTTTCGCTCTATGTACACTCGAATATTAAGCATCCTTTTCTTCGAGGCGTAAATTATATGCGAGGCTACACCACCGCTGCATCCTGCTGTAGTTATATCCACCGACGTGGTGGTGGTAGGACTGGTAGGCATTAAGTTCGTGCGGCGCGTGTTCTCTCTCTCTCTCTCTCTCTCTCTGTCTGCACTGACTCTCTCTCTCTCTCTCTTTCTCTGCGGTGATGGATACCGTGTTTGCCAAGAGGATAATAGTGTAATGGATGGACATGGAACAACGACCGGAACGGATGACCCTGCCGTTTTCAACTCCTGACGCATAAGTTTGAGCCTGTTACGCGGCTTTACGCGCTCAAGAGTTCTCTATATACCTTTTGCCCCTTCTTACCTACAATGAATTCTTTCCGCTTCCCCTCCGTTTTTTTGTTTCGTCTCGTTTCCATACTGAGTAAATTTTTAAGCGAAAACAAAGCAAATTAACTTTAATTGTTCATAAAAATAATTTTGTTCGAAGTTTCCTTACACAATTTTATCAAACAATGTTTTATCAAAAACTTGTAGGAGATAAGGGAAAAAAAATTTTTTTGAAGAAGAAAATAACCGGCGCGTCAGGAATGATTCACATTGAGAATCGGCTCGTGAAACCGTCTAATTTACTTAAGAAAAAAGAAATCTTATAATCTTAGGATAATAAGACCATTAAAGAATGTTTAAAGGCCGTGGCCGGTTCGCCGATAAAAGTTAAAATTAGAATCTCATCAATCTGCATTTTTATCTTAATTGCGAGCCATATAAACGGCGAAAAAGAAAAGGCAGTCGCCGTCGAAATGAAATAAAGCAAAAATCCCGGACGCTCTTGCGCTCCGCTCACCGGCATTAATCATATCTTCGCTGGATGCGTACGCTTCTTTTTAATTTTTTTATTTTCTAAGCGAGTGCAGCAGCAGAGGCGCTCGCATTCCTCGTTTTAAAATAAAACGGGCTCGAAGGAGAGTTTACGCAGAAAGTCCGGCGCGGCGGCTCCACTGTAAAATCGGTCAGAAGCAATTGCAGCAGTGTAGCTTATATATATATATATATATATATATATAATACGAGCAGGTAAGAGCGTTCGACTGGCACACGCATATAGAGGTAAAACAAAAGAGCGTGCGCGAGAGAGGCATATCTTGGGCGAGGCGAGCCCGTTCCCGGCGGGCCTCGTTCTTCCGCAGTTATCGCGATAATCGCTCGATTCCTGAGATTCCAGTGAACACACAATGCGTGCACGCGCCCGCGCCTCTGCACATACAGAGCCCCGAGAGAGATAACAACGCCTGCCTGCCTCTTTCTTCCTATTTTTATCTTCCTGCTTCTCTCTCTCGCTCTCTCGCTCTCTCGCTCTCTCGCTCTTTTGAATGAAAATAATCGCTTGGAATTCTTCCTTTTTTTTAACAATATTGCCGCTCGTAAACAAACAAAAGATTACTTCAAAATCGTTTGTACATAGATACATAGATAGAGAATTGTACACGATGTAACATTAATTACTAGCAGATGCATATAGTAAAAACCTACCTGTTATAGTTTACATCACGAATTTGTAATTCGTTGTGCAGGTTTCGTCTAATCCAATTAATTATTGCCGCTCTGTCCAGTATCTAATTAATTTACACCCAAATTCGCCATATTCCCAAGTTTCGAGCATCATTATCAACTCTCTCTATCGCCGTGGCGCGCAAACCTCCATCAACAAATACACGTAGCAAACTCCGCTAACGCTGAGAGTTTTTCTTTCGCGTGCAAACTCCTCCAAAATGTTAGCAAACACTCGGCAATAAATAGCTCGGCGCACTCGCACCGCAAATAAAAGCATCAAATCAAATCCCTTTGTCTTCCGCGAGCATCGCTCTCTCCGTTTTCTCTCTTCGCGCACGCATTTTTCCTCTCCAGCAAATCTCCGCCTTCTCTTTCTGGAGAAAACGCAATCATCTGTCGGTCGTATTATTGTCTCTCCCCCTGTATAGGTCAGCAATGCGTATAAGCAGCACGCGCTCCTCCGTTCCTTTACGCAACGAGCGGTAGAGAAAGAGTCGTTTCCTCGCGGTCCGAAGGTGCGGGTTTATAATCCACGTGCAAACAGGCCAAAGGAGAAGAGAGAGAGAAAGAGAGAGAAACCGGACGATCCTTCGGCTGCTCGTACAAATCGTCTTTACTGCGCGCGCGGCTATAGGGACTCTGTATACAGGCTCACTCTCTGCCGTCTTTGTTAAAGATTTACATCGCGGCCGCCTTTTTTATTTCCTATACGCTCTTCCGTCAAGTGCAGTTTCAGGGGTGAGCGCTGAAGTGCGCGCCGCGCATATCTTCGCAGCTAGGCTCTCCTCTCTCTTTCTCTACAGTCCTTTTTCTCCCCCCCCCCCTCCCCCCCTTCTTCCTCTACCCCAACGTTCTTCTGCAGTGTCGACGCGACAAAGTAAACGTGTCGTAAAAGTGTGGAGTTTCGTTTAGCGAAAAGCGTATACTGTAGTCGGGAACTTTTTGTCTGGTTACATAGTATAATAGCTTGGAGAAATTTCAGAAATCTTTAATTTTGAATCGGCGATTTCATTCTATTTGAGACTTCGTGATTTAATCGCATTTTAAATTTCGTCTCTACTCATTACATATTAACCACCGTACGAGAAATAAATATTCGCTCGCTCAAAATGAAAACGTCTTTTAATTGACTGCATAAATTAATGTTCATGGTAATAAAAGGCTATTTATGTTGAGCGATTCTTTTATTTAAAACTAATAAATGAATGATTAAAATTGAGTAGTTGAAAATTTTCATTTACTTCACTTTTTAGATCATCGATTGTAAATTCAAAATCAAATAATCCATATCCGGTGAGTTCGCACTTTTTCAAATATTAAGAGCTTCGCCGTTAAAAATGACTTATTTCAAAATAGTTTCACCCGCCCGTAAACAGTGTAACACGAATTGTTCAACCATAGAAATAGTTTGACTCACGACATTCTCAACCTAAAAGTCTATTTCCGTGTACACTGCACGCAATGTACGCCGATTAATTTACGGCGTATTATTTCTGATAACAAAAAAAAGCAAGAAAGAAAGGAAAACAACAGCCAGAAAAAAAATAAGTAAAACACAAAAATAAACCGAATTAACGCGTGTAATCACAAGTTAGTGCAGACGTAAATCATATGTATTTTCGTCTGGGCGCTGCACGCGTGTGTGTTCCATCAAGGCCGAAAATAGATCATTAGGCGACGATAATTAGTATATATGCGTCAGCAAATGACGTTCTCTCGGTAATTCTAGCAGAGCGCGCGGCCGAGAGGCGCATATACTATAACACTCGCTGCTGCAGTTCAAATGCGTGCGTGTGTTTCGAATGCATCGCGCCTCACTCCCCCCACCTCCCCAACTCCCGCGCCTGCATCGATGGCGCGCCATAGTCTTATTAAAGCGATTAAAATAATTATAATACGTCGATTACATTGTAGCCTATTAACTATCCATCCGGCTGCTGGCGCGCATGGAGAGGCGATACACGCGCGAGTATATAACTGGCGTGTATAACACAAATCGATGTACACCATCTCGTTTCACAAAGACACTGGGGCTAATAAACTAATAATCCCGTATAGGAGTAACGGAAAAAAAGACACAGATATGATCATGATTAATCGCGTTCTACTTAAAAATTTATTAACTGAGAGATATGGGACTCTATAAGAACAAAAAAAAAGGGAAGCGAGGCATTTGAAAAGGGACGCACGCGGATGGACTCGGACGCACGTAAGAAGGAGGAGGAAAGAAAAAGAAGGATGGGACACTGGGACTAATATAACAAGCGTCGATATAATGAGTGGCGTTTATCAAGCGTCGTATGTAGTATAACAAAAGCCAGCGAGCGTTGCGCAACTCCGAGGCAGCTCTAAAACCCAAATGTATCGGTCGTTGACTCTGTCTCTCAGCACTGATCATATTTCTCTCTCTCCTTGTCATTCTGGCCGTTGAAAGTCGCGGGTCTTTTGTTTTGTATAAGCTAATCGTATACAGGTCAGGGAGACGAGACCATCTCCTCTCGGCCGATTTAGATTGCGATACCGCAGCGACTTATTTAAGCGAGGACAATTGATTGCCGTCTTTGAAAAAAACCAGACCGAGCGTCCATGCGAGTGTGTACAAGAGGCCCGGCGAGCGCTGTATATCGAGGAGGATAAGAGACGATAAGAGGAGAGGATCGAGCCCTCCTCACCACAGCGCGACTGATTTCCCGATGAATTTTTGTTCAATCATATATAATTTATGAAGCCCCCGGCTGATTATTCAAATGTGCGTCGCGCGGCTCACGATCGTAGCCCCGAGATGAAGAAAACAACGAGCGGAGGCTGAATTTAAATTAAAGAAAAGGAACGTGCACGCGTGTGTGCGTGTGTGTGCTCAAAATTAATGTGATTCTTTTTTGTGACGAGCGCCTGACGTCAAATATCTCTTTCTCTCACTGTTTCTCTGTGTACGCGCGTATGTGTATGGGTGTGTGTGTGTGTAAACAATTTAGTTTGATCGCACTCAATTTAGTCGTGCATGATACATTAAATATGTGTAGTTAGATGTGTGCCTGATAGACGCCGAAGTTCACGTCCCGAGAATTCCTCGCTCTCATCTATAGACGAGGTTTTATACAAACCTAATGGATGTTGGAGGAGAATCTAATATTTGTATCTATCTCCACATAATGTGTGTCGGATATCAATTATTCCCCCCTTTTTTTGTGCCCTCACTCTTCCAAGGATCCGCGCGTCATACGAATGGATTGTCATTTTTAATGCGATATGCGCGCGCTCAATGGTTTCTGCAGTAACTAAAATTGTTGAAATAATTTCGAAGCGATAATTTGATTTTAAGCGCTCGCGCAATTCGGGTTAAAGTCACGAGCGAGATGAGTGACGGGAAAATTGAGAGGCCCAGCTGTTGAGAAGCCGCCAAAATTAGCGCCGTTATAACCGTTAATTATTAATACACCTTGTCGCGGCGCACAAATATGTACGTATATATGAAAGTGCGAGTACGAAACTGCGCGTGTACTCACCTCGCTTTTTAGGTTTAAAGGGACGTCGCAGGAGCTGTCCATGTCGGCCTCGGATTTTATCTCGGCTTTCATTGGATGGGGCAGCATACTGTGCCTGGGCGGTACCGCAGTCGCCAACATACTTGGATGCTGCCGTTGCTGTAGCAGCGTCGACTGCGGCCGATTTTGCTGCTGCAGTAGCTGCTGTTGCTGCTGCTGTTGTTGTTGCTGCTGCTGCTGCTGCTGCTGCTGTAGCTGTTGATGTATCTGTTGCTGCTGCTGCTGGTAGCTCGTGGAGAGCTGGGTGTTGAGGATGCGAAGATCTGCTGGAGGCGAAGCGGGCGCAGCGGTACTGCTTTGTTCCTCCTCTGCCGAGCCCTCCGCCATGTCAGCCTCGCATCCCGAAGAATCGCAGTCTGCAATTGTAAGAGAGACAAACGTCAATTTAGATTGAAGAAACCTTTATATCGTCAATGGATAAAGCATTATACAGTAATATTGGTTTGATGCAGAAATAATTACATAATTGTAGGACTTTATTTTTGCATACTGTATATTTAAATGTTTTATAACATGTAACTAGGAAAATGTTTCTTGATACAAATTATGATGGCATTGATGGTAAGTTGAATATTTAGGGACAAATTGCACTGCGAAATATAATATAAATTAACGTAAAGTCACGATCATTCTGTCAGAATAACTCCATCTTGGACTCTATCGTTTTTCTCCAACTACTCAACATCCTGCACTTACCGTATGAATATGTCACGGTAGTTTTTATTAGAAAATTATCTTCGCGGTCAGGAACTTATAAACTCAAGGTAGCTCGATAATTATAAGGTAACATAATAACGATAATGCGCGCATTTTGATCGTAAATAGTCGGCAAACATTTTAAATTTAGATTCGACGATAATGATTGTTATTGGTACTTGAAACAGTGCTCAAGAAAGATACTAATTTTTCCGCAAAAGTGCTAATGAGAAAACAAACTTCATTTAGCGCGCGCGCTGTTTATTTTCACACCGGTGTTTTAACAATAACGCGCACGCAACGGATATAATGACGCAAGCCGATTTTTATCGCGTAATCATATAATAATTAAAAACTAATAAAACACGACATATATTCCTCGTAGTTGGTGGATCTAACCAATGCGATTCCACCTTATCACGCGATTAATCTGCAGATGGTACGCGATCGAGCATCAACTCGGATCCCAAATTAAAAACAATACGTATTAAAAAAGGAAAAGCAAAACGAGAGCAGTGAACCG
This sequence comes from Megastigmus dorsalis, assembly GCA_900490025.1. Lineage (NCBI taxonomy): Eukaryota > Metazoa > Arthropoda > Insecta > Hymenoptera > Megastigmidae > Megastigmus > Megastigmus dorsalis. The sequence goes on along the minus strand of UELU01143053.1, from coordinate 44,074 downwards.
TAGACAAAGCCAGTCTCGCGTAGGCTTATCTAATCTTTAAGTATAAAAAAAATAGAAACTCGAGCTCCAACTTTCATAGAAGAAATATATTGGAGTTACCAGCATTACATAAATTAGGCCTCTGCAAGGCTTCGATCCATAAATTCCAATAAAAGAACGATAGATATCTTCGATGACTCATCCCACGAAATGAGGGTACGCACACAGCAGTTGGAGAAATGACGTGAGAGGGAAGGGGAGGACGTAGGGAGAGAAGTAGCCTCTCTCGCGCTTCGGCCGCGAACCTCAATTAAATGACTGCTGCACCCATGATCCACGCGCCTCTGTTTGTGTCTGTATACATATATATATATATGTCTAACTCTCTCTCTCTCTCTCTCTCTCTCTCTCTGTCTCTCTCTCTCTCGTTCTTTCGCTCCCTCTCTCTCCCTTTCACAGGCAAGAATGCAGACGCCGAAAATTAGAAGGAGGGCCTGTGAGACGCGCTTCAAAGAAAAACTCTCTCGACTCCTCGTCCCTGCGGCGACATTATAAAAAGCACGTGTGCATGGCTCTGTATATCCCGGCGCTACATCCTCTATAACTTCGGAGATTTTTATACGTATATGCGCTCCTGTGCATAGTCCACGATCGAAAACAAAGGGATTTATTTTAATTGTTTGCCGGCAGGGTGGTTTTTCGTGCTTATTGTACTGTTTTGCTGCTTTTGATGACTCGAGGCTATATATGAATCTAAAAGAAAGAAAAAAGTATTTGGTCGGTGATGTGCGTGTGTATGGGTTTAAATTAAGGGAAGAGGGGGAGCGGAGGGGGAAATGCGGGTATGGTATTAAAACTTTGATCGTTTGATCGATCATTAACATAACCCAAATTCCAAGCCGACGTTCACGGAACAAAAAAAAGAACGTTGATTCGATATTCATCGAGTAATTATCCAGTCGTGAGTCATCATCGTAAGATCAGAATCTACTGTACTTTTCTATTCGTTCAATGGACAGATACAAATGATTGTATTTGCAAAATCAAGCGAATTTCAAGTCGCAGAGGTTCAGATACACGAAGTCGTTCCCCTCGGTGCCTGGAAAGCCGTAAAGAGCGCGTCACACATACGATTACGCCTACAACGAGCCGTGCATACGCTCGTGCACACAGAGACAGAGAGAGAGAGAGAGAGAGAGAGAGAGAGAGACAGAGGAGAACGAGTCAGGCGTTTATCCGGGTAATTATTTTTATCTAAGTGCTCGCTTAGTAAGAATTCAAGGGCAATGGAATCGCGCTCGCGTCTCCTCTCCCGTTTTCGCCGTCTGGCGCGTCTCTCCCCCCTCCCTCTATCTCTCTCACTCTCGCACTCTCTCTCCTTGCCCCCACTGTCAGGGCAACTCTGTAGTATCTCGTACGCTACCGTGCCTCTCTTTTTCTTCGCAGCTCCTTTCTCTCGTGCGAGCCCGAATAATATTCTCCTCCCGCCGCCTTTCCCCTTCTACAAAACTCCCATCGGAGCATCGGCTTCGCGTATATAACGCATTATACATATACGTGTACGTGTATAAGTGCGCGACTTAGCAGCAGCAGCAGCAGCAGCACAGGCGGGTAGCATCTGCTTCTATTTTTGCGCTCGCTGGCCCGACTCCAATGCTTTTACTTTTTAAACTCTGTTTGCGTCTATGACGAACGGCTGGACGGATCATCCAGCGAACGGCTATGACGTACAGGCGCAAGAGAAAGAGAGAGAGAGAGAGAGAGAGAGAGAGAGAAAGAGAGAGAGAGACGAAGGCGAAGACGATGCCGCGGATGCGGCTCTGTGAATGTATACATGTTCGCGCTCGGATATGCTTTTATCGTTCCTTTCCGATAGACGCGTCTCTTCTCTGCTTTACTCCGTTTCTCTCTGCCTCTCTCTCCCTCGTTTTTTTCTCTTACGCGCTCGTATTTATTTTATTTTCTTTTTAATAATTTGGCCGCTTGGTTTTGTTGTCCTTGACTAAGATTTTATTTATAATTAATGATGAACGAGAAGCGTTAGGTGGTCTCTTTTTTCGGAAGAGAGAGTTGTTCTCGCGAGTCAAATAGAGCACAGTTTTTATTCTGAGAGACGGGGATTACGCCAGGAATAACTCGAATTATTTTTCTACACGTACGAATTTTGTAAAATCAAACATTATTGAAGAAAAGTTGTATTATTTTCATCGAATATTATATTTTTAAGATAGAGATTTATTTTTGGAAAAACTCTCTGTTACCACCTCGATAATGATATAATTATTAAATGGTTCAAGTTTTATGAAATTCCATCCACAATACGCAGAGATTTTTATCATCGAAAATTTCGGAGATAAAAATCGCTGTAAATTATCAACTAAATTTTCGAGGACAAAAATCACTGAATTGTGGATGGAATTTCATGAATCTGGAACCACGTAAAGTTGAAATCTTTACCGAGGTGGTGACGAAGAGGTTTTTCCAAAACTAAGTCTTTATTTTTATATACTTCGTTGAATTAAAAAATCGTTAAGGTAGGAATCTTTCAGACTATAGCACATCCTCTTCTATCCATAGATTGTATCGCAGATACATGAGCAGGAAATATCATTATTTCAGTTTTGCTAATACGTACAATGTTAGTACTCTAAGGCTTATCAAAATTTTTAGTTTTCTTAGTTTAACTAACAATAATACAAGACAAAGGCTATACTTATTGTTAGTCATTCACAAAAATTGACCCTTCCATTATTACTTGCATAATAACCAAATAGTCGCATGTAGAATAATCAAACCTAAACTTGTGTCCTTCCATCAAAACATTTCCATCTCACACGAAAAGTCCACATCTCATTCGCGAAATACGCATCAATCAAAAAAGAAAAAAAATAGCGTTCCCTCAGCAGCCTGGTACTATCGCAAAAACCGATCATTCACATCTCCGGAAAATCTAATTAGTCGTTTTCATCATCCTCACGTGTACACACACACAGCAGAGTTTCAGTCAGAGCCAATTGGGCATCCGCAAAGTGAGAACTTAATAATCCCCTCGCCAGAGCCCGTAGATATTTGGTAGCGGACTTTTTGCGGCGGTGGTCTTATAAGCGAGGAGTAGATCAGGAGGAGGGCAAAAGGGGTCGAAGGTGAGTCACGCACCGTCGCCGCCGCCGCTCTCGCCTGTAATATAAAGTTCCGAGCGCCGAGTTTCGCGCTCTTCTCTCTATCTCCTCGAGCAGCGACGGCAACAGCGGCGGCGGCGGCGGTGGTGGCGGCGGGCGGCGGTAGCTGAAGATTTCGCGAGAGAGAAGAGAGATGATTTATACCGCGACGAAATTAACATTCCGCCCGGCCCGGTATTTTCCCCTCATTTCGATGCCTCTCCACGCTACACACACCTCGACACACGCACACATACGCGAGCGCGCTCGCGTGTACCAGAGTATAGCGAGACAGACTGAAAGGAGGCGACTGCCGAGTGTATTTTTGTCCGCCACCAGACTCCTGCATAGTCTTACCATCCTATCCGAAGAGACGACGTCTCGCGAGAGCGAGAGAGCACATCTCGAGATAGAGAAGAGAGAGAGAGAGAGAGAGAGAGAGAGAGAGAGAGAGACAGCGAGCTGCACCATCCGACACGAGTTTCTCGCTCCGATTTTCCCCCTTTGCTCTTCCCTCTTCTTCGTCGTCTTCTTCTTCATCGTCTTCTTTTTGTTTTCCTCTCACTTTTGCTTTCGTTCTCCCGCTCGCTCGCTCACTTGCCTGCCACTTAATAATTAATACTTTCGAACCATTAGCGCGAGGCTCGCGCGCGGCGGGCGCACAAGTTTAAAATTGGCCCCTACCGGCCGCAACTGTGTAAACATATGCGACCAAACTGAAATACCGTCATTCAATTACCGATTTTATTTTCGTGCGACGAGGCGACCTTTTTTTGCGCTCCAGCTCTTTTGCGCGTATCGAGCGATCTTAACGACCTTTATGCGAAGCTGGACGCGCGGCTGGAAGGTATAGGGCTTTTGATTGGCTTTCGCATCGGGTAGGAAACTTTGATGTCGTCTTAAAACTCACGAGATATGAGTTATTATTTAGTTTGGGAATATAAGCGTCAGAAAGTAATGTATAGCGCTTTTGATTTACAAAGTTTGGGAGTATTGCGCGACATGCAACCTTAATTTTAGCAGTACTGCTTGCCAAATTATTTCTATGATGAAAATCACTTCCGATACACGACTATAAAATCAATTTTTAGATTATCGAGCGTCACAGGTTATATCCGTAAACGCGGCACATGTTGCTGAGCTTCGTATTCCAATGAATCGGCAATTTCGATTATCGATCGCAGTAACAAAAATGCTGATCCCAATGATTTTTTTTCAAAATGAAATGTCGCGATTAATAGGGTAGATGAGAAAGACATCCTTTTCTCTACCATCCAGATAATGCATGGGAGATCTCCGATTTTACGCGAATGTTCCACGAACAGTACGTGTTTTTAGCAAAGAATGCAAGCTACGCGCGCTATTATTCGCATCTGCCGACGAATTTTATAGATTTCCCGTTCTATTTTTAAAATGTCATTAACACAGAAATTCTATCGCTCTCGTGGCCCTACCCACGCAACAAACATTAGCAAGACGCTTCAAGAATCACAAGACCTCCTTCGCACTCACTTAAATTTACAAAGCGCCGCAATAAATGTTCCACCCAAGCTCTCCAAACTGCACCAAACGGCTTTCTCTCTCTCCCTCTCTCCCTCTCTGTTTCTCTCTCTTTCTCTTGCTTACCGAATTCTTACTAGCAGCTCTTCGCAGCGCTAAATTTCCACAACGGGGCAATTCGATAATAACAGTAATAAAGTACTAAATTAAATATAAACGCCACTTCGTTCGCCAAAACTCGCTGTATTATTAATCTATCTTAAATAAAAGTCAGAGCTCGAGCCTGACGAAACCTTTTCTTTCCCTCTGCGCTGCTTGCCTAGGCAAGGTCCCGTTGCATGTTTCTAAAACATATAAATATATAGAAATAAAAGTGGACCCTCGAGTAAAATACGATGATTAATCGGCACATCAGTTGCAGAAAAACACAAGGTGCGCTTCGTGTGCGCCCAGCTATAAGGCAGAGAGAAATTATCCGTAGGGACGATTTTAACCACCGCCTGTCCGAAATGTTTTCTTGTCCTGCTTAGAACTATAGGAGTATTTTTTTCGTCATAATAGATGGCTTGCAAGAAAAAGAGAGAGAGAGAGAGAGAGAGAGAGAGAGAGAGAGAATCTCGATCCGCCGGAAGACTTAATGAGAGCGGGTCTAGGCCCTCGAAGGGGAAACGGAACAAAAAAAACATAATAAATATTTAAGCGTTAGCCTAACCATTTTTTAATTATTATATTCATGGCCATTGATAATAATATCTCGGCCCAATCGTGGATGCAAAAATCTGTCGAATTTTAATTGTGTCGAAAAAGGTGCTTTTGCAAATTAGCACCTTTTTCGGCCCCTAGATGTCAAATGCTCGCTCAGCTGTCACTCTCCTCTCATAGCGCGTCAGCATCACGACGACGGAGGGAAAAAGTGGGAATTAGAAACTCGAGCTTCTCGGAACCTCGTAGCGCTTGTTTATTATAATGAATGTGCGTTTATACGCTGATAGAAAGCTCAGCGACGCTTATTAAACTGTTGCTGCATTGTTAAACAGACGCTTCTGGACGATGTATTAAAATTTTCATATATAATTTTCAGTAACTTATACAAACCTGGGCTATATACAGCTTTTAATAATTGTTATTAAATATCGCGCATCAGAAAAAAAAATATTGAATATCGAAAAAGAATATATTAGAGATATTTTTGAAGCAGTCGCCAAATAAATCGATACTATTTAAATATCTCATGAAAAGTCGAGACAGCCAAACTCTGTTATGACTCGTCAAACATTGGCTATCTCATGAATAGGTCTCTAAAATCAAGAGATTATTTTAATAAAAGTATTACTTTTCGGGTAAATGATGGGCATCAATATTTGATTTTATCGGTCGCGAAATAATTTCTACTGTAAATAATTCGCGCACCAGCACAAATTAGAATACACCTCACTGGTAAACTGGGTAGTTTGTGCTTAAAGCGACTGCAAAAGTTTCTTAATGTTATTGGGAACTGCAATGATTAGACGTTGTTAGCTATCTTTTTTTTTCCACTCAGCGTTAGAGCTAAAAATCGACTCGGAATTATTAAAATACTCGTAGCAACGAAAATACACAAAATTTATTTTTAACTTTTCGCCGTTGAGCAAGAGATGAAATCATAAAAATTTGATTTTTATCTGAAACTTTTCGTCAAGTAAACTTTATTATAAAACAATTGTATTATGTCATTCGTTTTCTTGAAATAATTGATATCGATCGAAGTTAACGTGTCTTATTTATAATAGAATAGATTAAACATTGGATTTCGCAACCGAAATTCAATTTATTTAAAATAAGTACTAAAATCTAATAAATGAGAATTACGATGGGAATTAGAATGATTTAATTTGACGGAAAACTAATTTATGACATTTCAAGAACAATTTATTATGTACTAAAATTTGCTGAAGACTGTCTCATCTCCCTACGGCAAAATTAAGTAGCTTACAAATTCGCGAGGAGATTTGCATTATCAGAAATAAATATCCAAAAATAGGGTTATCCGAAAATAAAAAGCGAATAAACATTATTAATACTAATTGCCTCGGGAATGATACTTTGCAAATAAAAAAATATGAAAATTAAACATATAGCATACCCTCAGAAATAAACCATTTTTTAAGATATTATTATCAATGGCCATGAATATAATAATTAAAAAATGGTTAGGCTAACGATTAAATATTAATTTTAAAAAAAATATGCAGCGAACTCGACCAATCTTATTCTTGATCTCGCAAAGCCGAGCCCCCGGGCCGCAGATAAGAATAACGCAACGCTCAATCAAATGGCCAATTAAAGCAAATAAATTCTTGAGCGTCCCTTTTTCCTTATCCCATGGAACAATCGGCCGGGCCGGAAAACTCACTATTTACACGTATACACGATCGCTCCGCTAAACTCATATACGCGCGTCACTTAATTCAGAAGCAGCTCTCCGTGGCAAACGTGCCAAATAACAACAACGACCAACGCACCGCACACGATTTTCCCCGCTCTGGAAGCGAAATTCTTCCTCTCTTTCCCCACCTCCAACTCGGCGCTCGCCCAATGGACGTACAGCTCGTTGTGGTGCACTCGCGCATCGGCTCTCCTCAAAAGCCCCTATAATATCCAACTGAGGGGTGGGGACGAAAGATCTCCTCGCATTATCATCGTGCGCACACCGACTTCTCCTCTCTCTCTTTCTCAGGCTCGCCGCGTGCACTATAAGAGACACAGAGAGAGAGAGAGAGAGAGAGAAAGAGAGAGAGAGAGACTCGGCGTTCTGCACACATGCAGTATTCTCTCCTTTTAGAATGCACCGAGGTAGCCGCATCGGCATCAACGGCAGCAGCGTGTAATTAAGGAAAGGAGGGAGAGAGAGAGCGAGGAGGTAGGAGGGGGGTTGATTGATGTTAATTCAAAGGGTAATTAAGAATGTTGCGCATAAAAATCCGGTAATTTATGGTCATTGGGGATAATTATATGTTGACCAGCTTGTAATTGCACTCTTACTTTGCCCCCTCTTTTGCCCCTTCCCTGGCTCACCGAGTCTCCTTCCATCCCTCGGTTCGTCTCGGCCAGCTATATATACGCACATGTGCACCTCCTCCAGATCCAACCGTGCACACACGCGTAAACACACACACACACACACACATAATCATAGACGTAGACGTCGTCGCGATACTAGACGCGTGTGCGAAAAGAGATGATGTAGAAACACGGACACACGGACGGGGTGCCGCATAGTTGCGCGTCGGCGCGCGAGAATATACGGTCTCGGATCTCCGGCTTATTATAGGGGCTAGTAGATAAGGTGGGTTTGGAACCGACCGCGCCTCTCTCTCTCTCTCTCTCTCTCTTTATGGACAGTCGCTGCTGTTGCCGCCGCGGCTGCTGCTGCTGGTCGGGTTCTACCCGAGAGTCCTTTTTGCCAGGAGGAGGAGATGGTAGTCGAGTAGAAAGAACGTCGCTCCGGGCGTTAAGTGTACGACTTAGAGGTGGATTTACGAGTGTGTTTCTGCCAGCGTATATGCGCGTGTGTGCGTATATAAGAGCTGCTATTCACAAGACGACGCCGAGAGATGTTTGATTGATCGAGGGAGGAAGAAAAAACAAATTCGTCCAATCGGACTCCACACACACACACACACACACACACACACACACACACACACACACACACACACATCCATATTATATAGCATGTGAGGGAAGCATGTGTGCAGCGTCGCTTTAATTATATATATCCCCCTTTTCCCCGCTCACCCTCAAAATGACTCACTTTTCACTGGTGGACTTTTATTAGCCCGCGGCGCGCGACATTGATTAAACATTAATTGCAAATAATTTTAATAATTTCCTCGTTTGCGCGCCATAATGGTAAATAAATTATAATGCGATCTCGCGCGGCGTTCGGTTTTTTTTTCCTCGCTGCTGCGATGCGAAAGACTATATATAGCGTTGGACGGCGTGCGTTATTAATTTTTACACCGATCATGTACACCCGTTTGACGTGCGGTTGATCAAAAATACTTGCAACGCGCCGGACCTGAATGAAAGAAAGCGCTGCGGCGACGACTCTCAAGTACAGCCGAACATTTGGGCGAAATTACGCTATTAAGTGCACTCACGCACAAAGGAGAGGAGAGAAAAAAAAGGCGACACACAAATACGCAAGCTCCGCAGCTACAATGCGGCTAAACTTTATCCCTGCTTTATGGGTCCTTACGTCATCGCTCGAGCCCAATAGAGGCGAGCGCGCGAGCATCGGTCGACTCATTGAATTTGCTTAATCGCACCGGAGCGCGCTAGATCATGCTCGCAGGGCCTCTAACGCATAAAGCAAACACGTGTATACTCGGAGAGCGAAAGAAAAAAAAGAAGAAAAAAAAAACGCGAAGCAATCTCAGCAGGAACAGTTGGCAACCGCCCATCGGGACATTGTGTCCGAGGCTCCTTCTTTTCACCGCTCTACCTACATGTATTATGTATGTATACGTGGACGTAGGGGTTATACGGTGCAGCACACGTTTATATATGTTATACTGCGTAATCAATTGAGCGGATTTAATGCGAGAATACTGCGAGAGCGGCATAATCGCGGCTTTGTCGTGCTCGCGACGGTGCAGTCATAACGCCGCGATGCATGTATGGTATATACGGGACGAAAGTGCCCCGCCGCCACGAGGAAAAGCGTCAAAAGAGAGGAATCGAGGAGGTGGAGAGAAAGAGAGAGAGAGAGAGAGAGAGAGAGAGAGAGAGAGAGAGACGAGTCGTTATACTGTGCCACTGTGAGGAGGGATTACACGCTCCAGCGGCAAAGAAACTGATACGCGTTATTTACCGCGAGTTTCGTGGATACGCGTGGAGCGCGTGGTAGGAGCCGCAGCAAGGGAGTTCCGATTTTTTTGCAGGTGGTGACTTGAATGCTTATGCAGCGGTTCGTCCTATGGGATCTATGTAAAAAAGTATTTTAGCTCCAATTTTTGATATATGGACGCGTTCCCGGACTAGATACCGAAATTACTACTCGAGGATCATCAATAATTAGGTTATTTTCTTGAAATATCTTTTTCTCAATGAATTCAAATAAATAAGTTTGCACTAAACTTGAGAATTCGCAATGGGAATTAAAAGAACTTGGTATGGGCTCATTATTGTGATATAAAAAGAAAGGGCAAAAATCCGATCCGTTCATTGTGCGATCGATGCTCGACCCTTTCTATCTAACAAAATCTCAATGAGCTGCCTAGTATAAAATCGAGCCGCGAAATATTACAGGCACTCGGGGTGGCCAGAAGGTTCGAGTACAGGCAGTGCTCGCCTCACTTAAATGAGTCGTACATGACTCTCTCTCTCTCTCTCTTTCTCTCTCTCTCTCTTACTCGCGTGCGCCACACAGAGCAGAGGTTCGCGCGCTCGAGCGAGGGCTACTATAACGTCGGGGCCAAGTGCGAACGTAATGGTCGTTACGTGCGATACCATTCTGTCAGAAATCCACGGGGCTTTGTTCCGAGTCACGAAACGTAAGGATTAAACCGAACGCCGCCACCACCGCCGCCGTAGCCCGTTTAATGCGACTCTACATTTCTCTCCCTTTCTCTCTCTCTCTCTTACTTACTTTCTCTCTCTCTCCCCCTCTCTCTCGCTCACTATGTGTAAATGTCAGTATGCGTGTGCGTGTCTTTTACCCCTCGACACACACGTGCTGCAATTGTGTGACTGGCGGGGCCGATGCACGAGCCCCACATTGCTGCCGGCGTGTGTACATTTTACAAGCGTGCGCAGGCGGTGAAAGAGAGAAAGGAGGGGGATATACAGACCTAAATCGGGAAGAGATTTACTGGCGATCGCTTGCCTACCGATAGCCCGCGGTAATCGATTGACTTTTGCGCGACGATGAAGACTTCGATTGACTTCGTTTAATTTGTACAAAAGCAATTAACGATTCTAATTTTCCACGCTTCTCCTATATTTACGTACAGATTTTTTCCACGTGCGATGTAGCGAATCGCGTCGCATCTTGCACGTGCTCCGTTAGAGAGATGAAAATTCGAGTTAATTCTATGTTGATCTCGTCGGCTACACGCGGAACAGTGAGCAAAACTTAATCACATTATTATATCATCTTTGTTTCCGGCTTCGGTGCAGCATTTCGCATCCCCTAATCCGCTTATGAACGCAAGTTCGATGAAGACATTGGTATAATAATAATGAAGTCGTACAACAAAACTGTCGGCTTGATTCGCGTGGGATAAACGCCGAGTAGGGAGACATCCCCTCGCGCTGCTGACTCCCTTACGCGTAAAGAAAAAAAGAAACTCTCCCACGTTACTGAGAAAAAAAATATAACAACGTGAATCGGTCGGTGTATCGGTGGCTTTTGTTAAAACTCGCGCGCTACACCGCGACGGGAATCGTATACAAGACGAGCCACGCCGCGAACGCAGAAAACAAAGCGCGAAAGCGGCAGGAGGAAAAAAGGAGTCTCTCGGCGGCCGAGCGGACTAAATCAGAAGGCGAGTGCATTAAACCCCGAATTACCGTAAATAGAACTTTAACCACGCGCGCTCGACTCGCTCTCGCCTATTATAATGGCTTGGCCCCCCTGCTAAGGACGTATTTATGTACTAAACCGACTTCACGGCTCACGCTGAGTCGTTGGAATTAACATCTGGCCTCTGTGTGTGCTGCTGCTGCTGCTGCTGCTGCACGAGGCTCACGCCCGCTAGTCTATGTGGCGCACACGCATATATACATACATACGCATAAGCCTCGATGGTATAGCAGCAGCGGCCGATGTTCATTCAATCCACCAGAGTCCACGCGTTTCTTTCTTTCGCCTTCTACTTTGACGATGACGTCGGTTAATAATTTCGAAATTAAACCGCTATATCGACCCACTAAGCGCGAGACTTTATTGCCGGGGACGCGAACGAATATTATTGTTTTAGTGCGGCGATTTATTGAGCGAGATGCTGCGTCCCTTTCTTGTATTAACTCGTGGCTATATTTGAGTTGCGGTCGACGTTTGCGGTGCGAAACTCGAAAGATTGAATGACATTCAGGAATATGATTTTGTATTATAAGTATGCCGGCATTATTTTATTATTTTATTATTTTATTGGATTAGCGTGACAGACAATGGAATTCTTTTGCTTAATTACGAGTTTTCTTATTAAAGTAATCCTTTCTTTCGCAGCGAAAAAATTTCAGTTGAAAAGAATTTACATAAGCTGAATAATGCTTTCTTTGCTCTCAAAGAAAATGCTTAATTTCTTATATACGCAGAGGTGCTCATATTATGCTTAGAAATGAAAGAATATATTACATAATATAACACAAAGTAAATTCAAAACTGAACATTGATTAAGACCAATAATACAAAAAAAAAAACAAATACGAATAATGCGTGGAAAATAGTTTTTTATAGTTTTGATAACGTGAAGCCAATCCTATTGCTAGCAAATATGTAACCGCGAAACTTTTCCACATTCTCGAGAAGGTAAAATATTTCTGAAAACACTTAAGGACGCCTCTTTGCATCTCGCGCACTGCAACTCTCTCTCTCTCTCTCTCTCTCTCTCTCTCTCTCTCTCTCTCTTTCACGTCTTCGCCTCAATCCAAGAGCTTAGCACAGCGAAGGAAGCGCACAGCCGGCTTACAAAAGAAATCCGGGAGAGATCCTCGCTTATAAAGCTCGTGGCTGGCGCGCACGCGGGGTATTTTAAGTTTCGTGGGGAATCGTCGGGAGACGCGCGCAGACGACAGTGGTAGAGTGAGACAGAGAGAGACACAGAGAGGGGCCAAGTCGAAGGAAGTCCTTGAGGAGGCGACGACGAGCCGCCGGGAGAATCTCGGAAAGCGAGTGCTTTTCAGAGGCAAATTAGGTCCATTAGGGGCAACTGGCGTATAAGCGCGCGAAAAAGAAACGGAGTGAGAGATAGAGAGAGATAGAGAGAGAGAGAGAGAGAGGCCACTCGTGCATCGCCGTGTATATAGTCCTCGATGACGTGTCCCTCTTTTTTCAAGCGTATATAACCCTTTCTCTCTCTCTTTCCCCCTGCTTACACGCACACATATATAGCGCAGCAGACGCACATTTAGCTTGCGCGTGCGTGCCTCTTTATAAATTATTAGAATTAATGACGCCGCACGCATGGAGTCTACTCTCTCTCTCTCTCTCTCTCTCTCTCTCTCTCTCTCTCTCTCTCTCTCTCTGTCTTTCTCTGTCTCTCTATGGGGCGTCACGTCGCGTTCTAAGTAGCTCGCGCACGTATCTCAGGCACACTAACAAATGCTCTCTCTTTCTCTCTCTCTTTAGCCACGATAGATTCAATGACGCATGGAAAATTCTCGCTCTCTCTCTCTCGCTCGATCGTTTGTTCGCTCCGCTACTTGTGAATGCGAGCACGAGAGGTTATATTGCCTTTTTATAATTCGCGATTATGTGTATCGCGAGTGCGTTACATTGACGATTACAGATCGCTGGCGGGTCTTATTATTCGTTTTTTTTATACTCAGCCAGACAGTCGAGCGAGTTCTGCCGGTCAATAAGCGCTCAGTCATCGATTTCTAATTGGCACTGCTTTTATATGTATTGTACAACGCGCGAGCTCTCACCGATGCATTTTGCAGATCGCAACTTGGATATACATTATATATACATATTGCCGGTCTTTCTTGTAAAGCATTTTCTTTTTTGTATGAAGTTCGTACGGAAAAAATTCAAGCTTATTTTATAGCGGCTTTTATCAATTATCGTCGCGTAGGTGGCAGCAAACTTTTCGAAAAAAAATATTTTAGCGGCAGTTTTTTTTTGCAAGGGGCAGCAGCGGCGGCGATGCCTCGCTTTCTTTCTCGCGCGGTCACAGCAATACGAATGAATGTGGAGACACTTTTTTAATTATTGTAGGAGGAGAACTTTTTTATAACCTCGTGCTCTCCGGTAAGGTATAAGCGATTTATTATTTATTCATGCAACTTTTAATTGCTTATTAAAAAATCTGCACGAAAACTAAAGCTGCGCGCGCGGCGACACGTTCGCAGACGCGGAAGGAAAAATAAGATAATTAAGTTTTATCAATATACAAATATTCGCTTGAGTATTGACGGGAATTGCCGCTAATGACTTTCACATTGCAATTATATGGCAAATGAAAAATTATCTCCGATATTAAAAATTTTCACGTAGTACGCGCAGTCCTCATTTTATCCCGCAGTCGAAAAAATGTCGAGAATTAATGACTCCAATTGTCCCTTGACAATGTTAAAAAACTTCATATCGAACGCGTAACTCCCGTCGTTAGTCGTCGTCGGGCTCAAAGGAACACAGTACAGGAAACGAAATGAAATCTCGCCGAGTCGCGGCGTGCATTATTACGCGCGGCGACATCGGCATATAAATTTCCGCGGTTGCAAATCACTGCGCCAATGAAGTAGAATGAACGAGAAAAAAGAAAGAGCGGGAAAAAGGAAGAAACACGAAGAAGAGAGAGGGAGAGAGAGAGAAGGAAGGAGAGAGAGAGGGAAAGAGAGCAAGGCACGCGCGAGTATACAAAGCTCACTGGAAGTAGGCGAGTTGTCGAGGGAAATGTTATCGCGCGTCGGATCGTCGGTCTACACTAGTCGAGGGAGACAGAAAAAGAGAATGAGACGGAGAGGGTAAAGGAGAATTGAATGGGGTAGCAAACGAGGGTCGACGAGCCTTTCCGAGAAGGAAAAGAGACACGAGAGACGTAAAGTGGAGGGGTGGGGGTTGCAAGAGCTGTGAGGAGGGAAAAGCTTCGAATGAAAGTGAAAGAGCGAGTGCAAGAGCCGGTGAATTGGGTATCAGACGGAAGAGAGAAAGAGATGCGGGATGATATTCTGAAAGGAGGGGAAGTTAGCCATCGATTCGTTTTCTTGACCTCGACAATGCCCATTGCTATGTGTGTGCGTGAGCACGCGGATACATGTCTGCGCACATACACTGCGACTGTGAAATTCTGATAATACAGCGAGATTCTCTTCTCTCGCCTTCTCGACTTTTTCCTCTGACTTCCCCACACACCAGACGCAGAACTGCGGACGAGTCAAGGTCGATGCTTATCTATTGTCTGCCATGCTCATAAATTTTTATTGCATTGTAATGACTGCGAATTATTTTTCGTGCGCGCATTTTCATCGCTTAAAAACACACGGCTTTCGTTGCCGGGGTTCTTTTTTTTACAGTAGGACATGTGCTTAAATTTTAAGTTGCTCGTCTGACTTTTTTCAATTGCTAATTTCTGCTGCATTTGAATTCGGTTTTTAATACCCGAGCGAGCGATAAAAGTCCGCAGCTTGCGCAAATATTGCGCCAATCGGTAGACAAGTCTGTCCTACTTTCAAGTTACGAATTTCATTATTTTTTTGTTTAAAGATTCAGTAAAATTGTGAGATAAAAAATTACATTAGCGAATGCTGATTTATTTATGAAAGCTATTTCAGTCGGAAGAAGAAAAGCTGTAAATAGAAACCATTCGTTAGGAACTTTAAATTGAAATAAAATGAACGTAATATTAACAGTAGTAGAGTTAATTATTGCAGGTGATTAAGCCTTTTAATTGTCTTTCAATAATCACGTACAAGTTATCATATATTTTAAGAAGTTTATGTTCTTTAAAATATTTTGAAAATAAGAAAGTGTGCAGATCAGAACTCTTGCAATTTCAAAATTTCAATCGCCAGTATCGCTCAAACCTTCA
Organism: Megastigmus dorsalis; assembly: GCA_900490025.1. Taxonomy (NCBI): domain Eukaryota; kingdom Metazoa; phylum Arthropoda; class Insecta; order Hymenoptera; family Megastigmidae; genus Megastigmus; species Megastigmus dorsalis. The sequence goes on along the minus strand of UELU01143053.1, from coordinate 28,698 downwards.
TTAAAACGCTCGCGAATCTTTCGCGAAAAGGGGGGAAGCCAAATCCTTAAAATAAACTTTCAAGTGACACTCTACCTCCCTGCCACGTAGACGTGTATATTCCTCTCCAGTCAGACCGCAGCCACACACGTATAATAAAAGATTATATTCACGATAAAACGCGGTTAAGTAGCCTTACACGTTATTACGTGGAAAAAAAGGCCGGGCCGGACCGGGTGCGCTTTCCTCCCTCTCCATCTCCCGAGCCAAAGAGGTCATCCCTCCAAGAGGGGACAAATGGAAGCTGCCGCCGCTGCTTCTTCTTCTTCTTCACCTGCCAGTGTCGTCATCGCTTGGCCACCTTGTCTCGCTCGCTTCGTCTGCTACTACTTTAACTGCAGCCGCTTCTTCTCTCATTCCCTCTCGGCAGAGCCCCCTCCCGTCTTCGTCACCGCTAACTTGGTCGTTCTCTTTTCTTTTGTCCGGCAATTTCTCGAGTGCCTACCCCAACAATATCGCCGCTCGAGTGCTTCCTTTGGGACCTCGCGCATACACGTCTCGGTCGTCTCACATTCTCTCTGCTCTACGTTCTCTTCGCTCTCTCACTCCCTACCCCCACCCCTCCCCGCCCGATCGAGCCCATATAACCCTTTTCTTTTTGCTTTTTTCTCCTTCAGATATACTTCCTTCCATCTCCCTCTCCCTGAGCTTTCTCCGTATCTTTATCGGGCCTCTTCATCTTGCTCTCTCGCTTTCTCTCCTGTACGTTTAGCCCGCAGTTTAGTCGCTTACTGCTTTCGCCGAGCTTCTTATTCGTGCTCCTATGCTCTCGTCTGCACTTATGCGATTCTCTCTCTCTCTCGTTCTCTCTCCCTCACTCACACTCTTTTCTATTCTACCTTCTTTCTATATTCTCCAGTCTCCGAAGTATCGATTGCTCGCTTTTTTTCTTCACCTCATATCGATACTTGATAATCTGGAGTATTGGAGCTTTGCGCTTATCGTGCAAAGTGTATATATAGACGAATGAAAATTTTACACTAGCAAGGGCCTGTACAAGACATTTATGGAAGGGTTGAAGAGGTGCTGAGGTGAAGCTGCGCTGAATATTTTATACTCTTTTTAATTTGGAATACATAAATGAAATTAACTAAGCTCCGGGTATGCTTTTATTGCGCGCTACCTTTTTGACCTGAGAAGGTGAAATAACTTGAATCTTCAACAAAGATAAGTGTTGTCAACTAAAAATGAAATAATAAGTTTTATTTTGGTATAATTCTATTTAAGTTCTGATGTAACCAAGAGGAGAAATTTCGTATATCTTTCTTATCTGGGGAAATATTTTAAGAGTTCAGGGACCAGAGATCTTATTCTTTTTACTCAAACATCAAGGTATATTTTTGGGAGTATTCGATTTCTCGGTGGTAGACAACTTTCCTTTACTGATGTGATTTGCAGCCATTAATTTAATAAAGATGTCGGATTGATTATAATCAAATGTAAATTCTTTATCTTCAGGTCCAGAAAATCGAATTGACTGCATTAGCATGTAAAATTCATAAATGCGACGAGATCATTCATTGGTCAATAATTAATTTCATCGCTTCACAATGAACCAATTAATTGTCAATTTTTCATTATTCATTATCGTATTTACAGATTTATCTATTTTTATGTGTTTAAATAAAATTTTCGCTTTATTTTGTAAGAAATTAATTATCAAATTCAAGTTTAATTAGTTGTGAGCTTTGACATTCATAAAAGTACTATGACTTTACATCGCGGTGAAACTGATATTTTCATATTTTTTTCATTTAAAAATAAAACGAAAATTTAAAAAAAAGTAATTTTTCTATTAAACTATAAGCACTGCGAAGAAATGTGAAATGTTTGATTAGTAAATCTGCTCCTCGATAAAAAAAACTAGCGTTAAAAAAGTTGCGCACTCAAGAGACGCTACTTACTCATGAAATACAAAACGAAAAAAGTCCAATTCGTCATAAATCCATTACATAATAGCAGCATCACAATCCACTTTCGTTCCGAAATTCATCTCGCGCTCGAAAACAAATCTCATATAACTCGCATTAGCCAAATTTTAACCCACTCAGCGATATACTTCACCTCCGCATTACAATCCACCCTACTTGGAAAGCCACTCGAGAGCAGCAGCGCCTTCATCACCCAGCGAAACTCCGTCCACAGAAAATCCCTCCCTAAACATCCTCCTGCGCTCGCAACTTTCCGGCCTACATATCCCGCAGAGCCACCGGCACCAACTCCGAAAAATAGAGAATTACCCGCGATCTCTGCATCGCGCAATTTTCTCAGAGCTCTCCTTACACCAGACAGTCGGATGTACAGAGCCGGCGCGCCACCCGCTTTATATATATACGTCGCCCCTGCGCGTGTCGAGGCTCTGTGCTGCAGCCCCACCCCGTCACGTCGACAGCACGTGCTCCTGTTTACCTCTCTCGGCGTGGAGAGCAGAGCAGAGAGAGAGAGAGAGAGAGAGAGCCGAGCTCTCGCGCACCCGAAGTCACATGGTCGCACGCGGTATTACAGCGAGGATCTGCTGCACTTTAACCCGATGTATTCTTCCTATTCTTCTTCTACAGCTTCTTTTCCTTCTCCATTTGTCTCCATTGACCTTTTACGCGTCTCAGTTTTCTTTATTTTTTTTCATCCACGTCTGGCTCACTCGCGGCCGGCATAATACTTAAGCGATATTCTGTTTTCCATCTGTGCACAACTCTCGTCGCTGCTCCATTCGACTTTTATAGCGCTGAATTATTGCTCGAGGATTGTCGCTTTGCACTTGACTTTGCGCTACGACGACCGCGTCTCGTTCCCTCGTCTCATGCATCGCTATCGTTTATTCCAACGACTCTTTTCTTGCAGGGTTATTAATAAAAAAATTGCGCGATTGCCGGTACTATTTTCTACGAAATCGTATAGAATAATTTGTTTTATCAGAGTAAGGTTTGATTTACTCACAAAATGTAGAAAGATTTTTTATTCGAGCCAAAAAATTGACTTGTTCGTCACTCGTGTTATTATAACAAGCTACTTCGGATTCTTTTAAAAAGGAGAGTAAGAAATGTTTTCTAAAAACATTAGAATATTTCGCGTCAGGTCGTTCTGTCCTCGTTCTCTCCTCGTTCTCTTTTTTTCTAAGAACTCCTTAAACGGGCTTAATTAAAGCGCTAGAGACTCGAGGCGCCAGTGCTTGCAGAAGTGATACACACTGCACGCGAGGAACGCGTTCCGAAGCGTCGCGCCTCTCTTCTGTCCTCCTCGTCCGTGGCGAGGACGACACAATAAGAATTGATTGAGATATTTTCGTATCGGGGAGGTTAATTCGTTCGATGATATTGAGCAGATTTACAACGCCATGGCACACACACGAGCGCATAAGATATAATGTATGTTATTTACGAAAATTGCCCGCGGCAGGCCGACGCGATGACGAAAGTCCCGCCGCATATATACGTACAAGACTGCGCGTGTGTACACGGAGATTATTAACGAAGCTGCTTTACGAGGTCCGAGGGAAGTTTCGAGCGTTTGCGCCAGGCTAGTATATATACGTATATATATATAGAGAGTTCGATCCTTCAATTAGCATTTCCAGGCCACATTGTGTATATGGGCTACGTAGGCGTGATGTATGTAAATGTCTGCCGACGCCGCGGAGAGCCGTATAATTATCGCGGTAATTATTAGAAGCCAGCTAAGTAGCCGATGGAAATTATCACACGAACTTCGGCATACACGGCCGCGCGCGGCCGGCGCAACCAGTTTCGTCGCTGCCTCGCGACCGGCTACCGACGCGGTCTTGTACGTTCCTTCTTTTCCATCTCGTATGTACCTGGATTTTCTCTTCGGCGCTCCTGCACCGCTTGTTTTTTTCCCGATTTGCGCGCGCGACTGTATACCTTATAATTACGATGCGTATTATAATTGAGAATAAGCGAGTTTGGTTTCGGTATGCGGACCGAGTGTATTATATACGTTTTTGCTTATGGGGATACAGATTTTTAGTCGAATCGAGTATACCAATGTTTTCTTACATTTAATCGCGATGGATTTACGTCTAACCGACACTCGCAACATTGATCTTATGCGTCGGTCGCGACTAACTTCGCCACTAATACACAGTAATTAGTGGAAAATGACGAGACGCGCTATTTATAACGCACAAAAAAGAAGTGTTCACACAGAGCAAACGAAGCTCCGCGCTCTGCTAATAAATTGCATTTCTATTTTGTAAGCTCGAGCAGCTTTACCGTCTTCCGTCTCTCTCTCTTTCTCCCTGGTTCTCTCTCTCTTTCTTTCTTTCACTGTGTGTGTGTGTGCAGTGCATCCCGAGCTCTCCTCTTTCTCTCTTTTCTCCGCTTTAATTTTTGCTTCGTTTACTTTATCTTGTTGCAGCTTCTTGTCCATCCTTTTTACCCCTCCTAATACTCGCTCGTTCTCTTTCTCTCTCACTCACTCTATCCTACTCTCTCAGTCTGACTCTCTTTCGCTTCCCCCTCTCTCAATCACACTCGCGCCGGATTCTCTCTTTCTTCCCCGCTATCCTTATTCCCGCATGGATACGACCAAGTAACTTTCTTAATTACTGAGATTAAGTTAATCGCAGCCAGCCGGCGATAATCACCGGCCAACCCTGCGCTCACCGTATCGACGGAGAGCACGGCTCTGCCCTCGCCGACTGTTTTGTTCCTTCTCCTTTTTCTTTCTCTCTCTCTCTCTCTCTCTCTCTTTCTCTCTTTCTCTCTTTCTCACTCCCAGTTTCTCTCCCTCGCTCTTTCGCCCTGAAATCTAACACACCCATGAGCGAACTCTTACTTTCGCTCCTCACCCCCGGGAGAGAAAATGCGGTTTCTCCAGCTTTTTCGCGCCCGCGCGCCAGATATATATATATATATATATACACCCGACACCATCGCGTGCCCGGCGTACATTGTATTAGAAGCCGGCTAAATTTATTTTTCGACCCGCCGGCAAATCATTGCTCCGAGATATACATAAGAATATGTTTATTCCATTAAATCGTAGGCTTTGATTAATTATTCTTTTGCCATGTTTTCGAGTACAAAGCGCTCGACAATACTATTTGAATATTGATTTTTCGTTACTTTTAATAATTAAAATTATTTGTCCGTATATAAATGAAAAATTCGCGCTTTAGCTATTACGACCAAACCTTCTTCAATTACATTATTTCTATGCGCGATATTTGTATATTCGCGTGTATATAACGGCGATGTGACGCCTACGTTAATACGTGTCGCTCTTTTTCATTCAATTATTTTAATGATGAAATATCAATTAAAAATGATCAGACGTGTAATTTTTTTTATTAAAACTACCTATTTCTTCGTCAGTTACAAATATTGATTATGCGTGAATTTTTCCGCGATAGTAGAATGGAATTTCGAGATCCAAACATAAAAATTTCTATATTTACAATAAGTAGTTTTTCCCACGACTCTGTTGTGTTTGACCAAGACACGGGTCTTGAGGTCATTCCAATTATAATAACAACGTATACATATTTTCAATGTAGCATGAGACAAAATATTGGGACCAGTTTCTATTGGAAAGGGGTCACTAATTCGATTGTTCTAATTATACAACAAAGATGAATTCAAAGGAGTTTTATCCTACAAGATTCAATAATAGATCAATGATGATCTTATCACAGGCTTATGCAGCTATAATTAATCATTGTCAATCACCATCTATAATCGTAGCATTGGGCAGAAATAAAATTCTCAACGCATATATTTACTATTCATCAAAATTATGTGACACAACGGAAAAATAGGCTTCATCGTATCAAATCTTTACTTGGACAATATGTATGGGAGACCAGGATAAAGTAACCCCAAAAATTCTTAAACTAGAAACTAATTTTTTCTTTTTAATATAAGAATATGTAAATTAGCTTATCAGTTAACTAATACCTTGCTATTGATAAAATAAAAATATCAATAATTTAAATGAAATTTTAATACATGGAAATTTAACTTAAAGTGTTTATCCCGTATATGAGGTAAAGTGAGCCAAAATTATCCGTATTTTATTAAGTTTTTACATGTCAAATTATTTTGATCCCAGAATTAAATATAGATGAAATCTTTCCTTTTTATATTTTTGCTCAATAATTTTTGTTTGATTTCCCCCTTTTTTTAACGCATAAGAATAATATTTTTAAACTAGTTTTATACGTCTAGAAAAAGTTTTGCTTCAAAATATTCTATTTATCACTTCATAAATCGAAAACGAAATTTTGAAAAAAAAAACGTTGAATATATGAAAAACTCAATTTTCAATTAATTTGATACTTAAATACTTTTTAGCATGACGTTCTATAACATAAACCTATTGAATTAATTACTTATTTACCAATATATAATAAATTTTTCAAAATATAATTAAAAAAGTTCACTTTACCCCGGTCTTCCCTATCTAATTTGATCATGAAATTTTATTCCCTAATTTATTCATTTTTCAAATACTTGAAAAAAATCTTATATTATATTATACAAATACTAGTTAATTTTTCATACGTATAAAAATTATTTTTGTATTAAACTTGTACATTTCAATGTGTGATAATTTATAATAAAAAAATGATCAAAATTAAAATCAATTTTCTTTAGTTTAATAAGGAATCTTTTACAAACCTTTCAACTATAAAAAAAAAACATTAATTTTGCAAAATACATTTGGGAATAAATCTTTCACTGTTCAAAAGAAGAAGAACAGTACCGTGCAAAACGCAATTGAAACGTCGTTCCTTCCGCGCTGACACAGAAAATAATAATCAGTGGTAGGCTAATAGATTTGACACTTACCTGAAACGACCCGTGATTGACGTACGTACGACGTCGTTATGACGCAGTTTATCGTCCGGCTCAGAGAACGGCCCGCAAGCAGTCAATCGCCAATAGCCGGTCCTCCGGTGCTCGCTCCAAGCTCCCTTCTAGCGAGACACTCCTCTATTGCAGTCTCCAAAAAGATTCCCGCACCTCTTGCTTATCAAAAGTCTCTCTCTCTCTCTCTCTCTCCTTCTCTCTTTCTCTCTTTCTCTATATTTTTCCTCTTACTTCTCAAAACTCAAACGGTATCCCCAAAGCGTGTCTCCTCAAAAAACTCGCGCGAACCTTCGTTGCCTCAACTTGTCTCGGTCTGTTGGCCGATGGCAAGTCAAGTGCCGGCCGGATGACATCAGCCTCGCCGATACTTAATTACTTCGCGGAGAGCGAGAGATAATTACCAGCGATTAAAGTTAAGAAGCGAGCGGGGGCAAACGTTTAATTGCGTATCCCGCGCCGAGGCAGCCTTTTTCATCCGAGCCTTCTAAATAAAACGGCGGCGGTGGCGGCGGCGGCGGCGGCGGCGGCAGAATGCGCGTCACGTGCAGCTAGTTCAGTACATCGAGACGCGTCCAATTCTCTGCTCTCCGTTCAGGAGATAAGACGACGACAGATACACACACAGACCCACACACACATTACACACATAGACTCACACACACGCACACGCACTGTGGTCTAATGCGCTTTTAATTGTCCTATTTGTCTGGCTACGACCTCGCGCACATATGTGTGTCTCTTGTGTGTGTGTGTGTGTGTGCGTGTGTGGACGCAACGGAGTGTGTCCCGATCTTTGCGCTGAGCCCGCGGAGACGAGAAAGGCGAGCGCGCGGGAGATGATATCCCGTGCACGTGTACCTCGGCGCACTCGCTCTCTCGCACTATGTGCGCGCTCCCCGTCTCCCTCGCACTGCCAGCCGCTGGCTGCCTGCAGTCGAGTTGTGTGCAGGAGCGCGCGCACGCGCCCCGGCCTCCGCCTCGTGCACAGCCGTTTATAATATGGCCCGCGCGCGCGGCTTCTATCCAGCGTGTTTGCGCTCCTCTATACCGTCTTTGCAACTCCGATTCTATATAGCTTGTCCCTGTCTTTGCCCGCACTCCCGTCTTTGTCTATTGTCTGTTCTTGTGTATTTCACGTATAGAGAAAACACTGAACAACGATACCTGCTCCGTTTACTCGATCAAACGACTATACCTTTTCCAACGTAACTGCGCAATCAGCACTCGGCTCCGCACATATGTCCAACAGTTTTATTTTTTTTTCCTTCTCTACAACACTGTCTTCCCGACTAATCGCGCACAATTAATCACCAAAACTCTCACACCGGAGTCCACCTACTTGCCTGTGATACAGTCACTGTGTCTCTCTGCCCTGCCAATATGTGTGTCTCTCAATAAAGCAATTGTCCTGTGCCGCACTTCTCCAAATCCTCCCATGAAACCAAGCGAAGAAACCAACGGCACTGTCTCTATACTTCTTTAGCTCGCGTGCTCCTCCAGTCAGTCATCCGCCAGCTCGTGAAACGAAAACAAAGAAAAAAACAGCAGCACGAGCCCGTACTAATTGGTCAGGTTGTAGGTGAGCGCCGGCTGCAGTGGTTGTGTATAAGGCGACCGTGCAGTGCTAGCGAGCGATCGGCCGAGCGTAAGAGAGAGAGAGCGCGCGTGTACGTGGCTCGGGAGTACCTCGCGGTCCGCAGTCTGGCTGCGTAGTGGCAGCGCGGCGGCAGCGGCGACGGCGGCGGCGCGGCACGGGAAGCTGCTGCTGCTGCTGCTGGCGGTGCTGCTCGCGCCTGCCTCGAGCCAGAGCTATAGTACGTGCACACACACTCGACCGGCGGAGCGGGCGCGCGCACCAGGAGGGGGAGCCTCGGCCGAGTTGGCGCTCAGATCCCTGGGGTGGGGGGCCAGCGGGGGCGTGACGGGGGCGGACTCAATGCGCGGCGGAGGTGGACCGCGCCGCGGAGCATAGGCAGCGCGCGCGCAACCGACGTATACCGCGTTTGTTATGATTGTTATGAGTGTCCGACGGCTGCCTACGAGAGCGATTTGCCCGTTGCACCGCGCGCGCACACGCGGGGACAGCGGCTCTCTGCCTGCAAGAGCCACAACCACTGCAGCCAGAGAGCGAGAGAGAGAGAGAGAGAGGACGTTAGTGTGTGTAATATACCCACACCCACCGTCGATGGGCTTGTCTCTTTCTCTTAGTTCGACGAGGCTGCAGCGAGAGAGTGAGAGAGTGAGTAACAGTCATGCAAATCAGACTGGAGATGAGGAGAGCGAGAGAGAGAGAGAGAGAGAGAGAGAGCCTTGAGGGTGGTCGCAGGCGGCTATTCTTCCTTTCCTAAGACTGAGAGATGACTGATGGCGGGTGCAGGCTCTAGCTGATGAAGGATGTTGCCAAGAGACACGATTGGGTATCGACTTGTCTCTTCGTGGCTTGCGAGGTGAGTACGTGAGCAACCAAGCCGGTAATGGGCGAAAGAACGAGCAGCGCTGCACCGAGAGACAAGTTACGATGCACTTTCTTGTTGCTATGATGAAGTCGCTTGCCGCGAGAGACGAGTATGATGTGACTCTTCTGCCGTCCAAGTTTTGCGGAAGAAACCCCGGCCCCGCGATGGTTTATTGCCTGCGGCCCGGATTCCAGAGTCTTGGAGGAACGCTGGAGAACGGACACCTGTGATGTGCGAGAATTTATATTTTGAAGGGATTCTCGCGGCTTTTTCGGTCCGCGAGGGAAGCGACGGTTAAACGTTCCTTGCTGTCGATCCATGCTAGAAATTTATTCCTCCGTGGATACTTCTCTTTTCAAGTGGTACCAAGCTCGAGAAGTTGACGTTCTTTGTCCCATCGCTCAAGGTTGTTGGATAATTGATGAAGTAAGCATGGACTGGTTTGGAGAACCATACGAATTTGGGGTACCAGCAGTCGAACGCACAGAATATTTTCAGAAAATACATTACATAAGATAGTGGATCAAAGGAGAAACACTACTTATTTTTACAATGAAAAGGAAGAAGCATGAACTTATACTATTGCTTCAAACGCAAATAATCATTTAATTAAAAAACGAAATAAATATCCATAGTTTATGGAGAAGATGAAAAAGGTTGCGAAAGTTTGAATGAATCCTGCGTCTTACAATACTCGACCTTCTCTACTTTCATAGAATTTATATGATAAAAAAATGATACTAGCGTTTAAGAAAATTCAAACTTTTCAACTTATATGACTTTGTATACTATACATTAAGAAATATTACTTATGCCGAACGTCGGGCATTTTTGGGTGGTGGGGGGCGGTCAGATTGTCCTTTACTAATAAATGTTTTTTCAGGTTTAAATATAAGTTTATTTCAAATTCTGCGGTGGTGAGTGTAAACAAGAGCAATCTGATTGCCCATTAATATTGATTAGACTGTAAGACCGATATAAAGATCTTTGTCAGTTTGTATACTATATAAGCAACTCTTTAAGGGTATCATATACGATTTCCTATCTGTAGACAATAATTTTTCGAATTTTCCATTTGTAAAATTTATATCTTTCGACTGACTAATCAATTGCGTCTTTTCAATTACACATTTTTGAGTCAAATACATCAAACTCTTTTTTCACTCGAATGATTTTTAACGTAATTAATGTGGTAAGTCTGCGGCTATTTTAAAGGAAGAAAAAACGTATCGAGCAACATTTCTATGCATTATATTTTTTAAATATAAATTTTAAGGGTAAATGAATTGTAAAAATCTTAAACTAAAATACTATTTTATCGCTAACTAGCTAAAATGTTGTAAGAAATTTAATTCGTAAAGTTTTATTCTAGTAATCGTACAATTTTGTTCTAGTAATGGGTGATGTTTGGATACTATTAGGACATTCCCATATTTTTTTGTCAAAAATAGTTCAATAGTTAGTAAAAACAAATATTTCCTTCATCGATAACTAGATGCTAATTCATATGACTGTATAGTTTATAATTTAAAAACAGTTTAAGAAACTATTGAAAAAACTTTTCATTTAAGACTTAACATGTAGGCAATACCACATTTATGGACCATTCCAGAGTCCAGGTAATTCAGAACCTCCATCTTGGCCGCTTGTATAAGTCTGCTACTACTATAACAAGTATTAATTTCATGAAAATAATAAATTCATTTTTAGAAAATCCCTCCTACATTTTAAATTATTTTTTAAAATTTTTGTGATTATAAAATACTTCGATTTTTCTTCAGTTACACTTCATCGATAATTACACATGAAAAATATTTAATATGTACACTAAAAATCAAAATTCGCTTTTTATATAAAATATACACAATTTTAATATTTTATGCATGAAAGATCTATATGATATAGCTATTAAGGTACTAACTCTTGTCCCGGAGATGGATAGCGAAGAAGCAAGTAACTGCCATGCAAATCGAACTTGGGACGAAGGACTTTGAAGGTAACATAGATTTTATAGTTGGTGTGGAGGAAGAGGGACAGAGAAAGGAAAGTGCAGAGATGCGATTGGGTTTTCTTTGGCGGTGGTGTAATGGGCGGTAGAATGAAGACTTTGTGAAAGTTAGTGGTAGGTGATGAACTTCTCCAGATATACGATTTAGAGGGAAGTTTTATTACTGATTTTTCAAGAGATTATTTCGCGGCTTCAAGAGTATTTCTCGAGATGAAGTAATGCACCGATGCGTGAAAACATTATGTTCCGAACATTATAAAAGTTACTTTACAACTATTAAATATTTTTGTTTTTAATTTAAGACCATTTGATAACTATTTTTACTTATTGTGTAAGAATATAGTACTTTTTGAATGTCGATAAATTTATAAAAAAGTAGATTGTAAGGAAAAGACAATTTTTAATAATACTTGCCGTATCCAATAAAGTTAGTACATTTATTTATAATAATTACTAAATTACATTGAAAAATATTATAGATATTAAAATATTGCAATTTTGTCAATGCTTTATGATTTAAAAGCTATATTGAGAATCATGAAGCTAAAACTAAAAGATAATATAACTAGCTATAACGGCTTGTAAATAATGGGTAGAATGGCAAAGTTTATGAAGGTGTTATGTAACTTTTCATATAATCCGACTAAAAGTTCTTAGAAAAAAGTTAACCAATTTAAGGAGCAAAAATGTAACTGTTATTCTATGTTTAAGAGTTTTTTGTTTGATATGTACAATCTTATGTACGGAATATAAGAAAAAATTAAATAATTTATTATCCAACTTCTACAATAATAAGAAAAAGCTACTTTAATAATAAAAGAATTATATTTACTCGACTTAGGTATAAGTTATCTTAAAATTTTAAGGAATATTTTACTGTAACATCAGGTTTGTAGAATGTACGATGAAAAAAATATTTGCATGTAAAAGTTCAGAATCCAACATATACATTAGACGACAAAATATTAATCCAGAAGCATGTTTTCCTTTTCTTCAAATTTAAGTTATAAACCCTGAATTATTTTATTTTGTAAAGTAATTATTTTACAAAAGCCTTTAATTTAATTCTTAAAAAATTATTTAAGAGTAAATCTTATTTCAAAAACTAATTCCTCTCTTAACACCATGTCGTTGCATGACCCCCCTTCAACTGTTCTACTTCCAATCCTTTATAAAAAAGATAAGAAGTCAAATAATTCTCATCTTGCACAATTTAATTATACCAAATCGGAGGGCTCAACTCCGAATATTGTAAATAAAAAAAGTTATACTCAGCAATAAGCATATCCATAATTATAAGGTTAGCTTTCCGTGCATGAGCACCTCTTAATAGTTCCAATATTTTCAAAACGATAAGTCAAATCTACTTCAGCTTGCACGGACGATTTGTTATATCGACCAATGGAGTCTAAACTTAAAATTTCCATTTTTATTATTAATAGAAAGAGTTATCATCGAATTAACAATTACATACGAATCTGTACATATTTTCAAACAGATTTCTGTACAAATTTCTGTACAGATTTCTATGTCAGCAATTTTTTCATCGCGGGTGTGGTTTCTGTCCAGATTTCTGTATGGAAATCTGCACGGATTTCCATACTGTAATTTTAGACTTATTTCTGAATTGATTTCTGTATAGAATACAGATATCCCCATAAGTAAAATTAGAAAATATCCACAGAAAAAATTAAGTTTATGAACATTTTTCTTTTACTACTATAAAATTATCATTTATTTCATTTATATTTTTTACACGTACGCTAATGGAATTATGAAAATGAAACGAAAAGGATGTCGATAAGTATGAATGAAAATCAACGTTTACCTACTTTACTGTTTTATTTAATATCTAAAAGCAGAAGCATGTACAATATATGATTGATCATAAATTGATTCCCTATGAACATAGTAATTTTTATAATGAGTTTAATAATTAATTAAATAATTTCGTTATTTTTCATCGATATTCACATATATTTAAATATAATGTATAAAATAAATTCAGAACTTATATTATTTCAAATTTTATTATATTTTGACGGATTTTTAATTTTAAATGGATGCTTCATCACTACACTGGAAATCGATATTCCTGCAAAAAGACTATAGATGTTTTTTAATAAATAGATTATGATGAAAAAATATCAGAAATGATAGCTGAAAATACCTATTCATATTTTTTTGTAATAATTTTTCCCATTTTAGATTCTCTACAAGATTTTTAACGAAAACAAAATAACTACGTAGGCGTGTGTAATCTGTATCATACAATATTTTAAAATACATTTCGGGAGATTTGTAAAGAAGACATGTAATATTTTTCCTATGGATAATAACATATAAGTACTGTTACGGACAGTTTTAGTATATTTGTAGCTAGTAAAAGAACATCCTTAGTTTGAATCTATTTATTTGTTTATATCAAATAATAAAAAGAAGTTGCGAAGTAGATTTTTAATGTCAGTGTCAGTAGTTATAATTTGACAGCCGTAACGAACGAACGTATGTAACGCGTGAACTATTGTAATAAATAAGATCTCTTAGTACAAGAGAATTTTGTATGTTTACTTCTTTCATGCCTTTCATGAAAATCATGTTGCGATCGGAAGCATTTTTGATGCCGGAATCCGGGAATATATTGAACCGTCCTTTACAGGGGAAAGGAAAACGCCAATTTTGTGTTGTTTTTCTGTTCCTGAAAGTTAACCCTGTCACCGCGAGGAAAGTGATTGAAGAAAACAATATGAGTGAAACTGAGCAGACGAATTGCGATTCTCTAACCTCTATTTTAGTTAAACAAACACATATAACAAATCTTATCGGAATTTTTTGCATCTTACGTTTTTGAATATGTTAAATAGGAAGATAAATAAACGTTTCATTTTATAAGTTTATCAAAAATCTGATTTTAACTGTTAAAATCTATGGCGTATACATTTAAAGCAAATACTGGAAAAATGTTAATTCAAAAAGTAATCAAAAGTTAGGTTATATATATTACAATACAATTTTGAGATACGTATTCAAACACTGTATTGCAAATGAATTTAACTTTGAACTACTGATATCAATTATATTCTTTAAATCAGTACTAAAAAAGAAGAAAACTTTTAATGCATTTTCATTTATAAATCATTTAAGGAATTAAAAATCGTAACAAGTACAAGATACTGATTATTGATTAATAAATACATTGACAAAATTATTTTAGGAAAAGTTATTATAATACAGAAAAATGTGCTTTGTATAAAAAATAATTTATATATAAAGATCGGTAAAAGCAGGCTTACAAGGGGAACCCAAGGAGTCCGGGAAACTGATTTGGCAGAAACTTTGGAGAATGGTTTCTTGTACCTAAACATGAAGCTCACTACCTATAAGTCCTTCAAATGGACCCTAAATTCGAATATAATGGCATATTAAGCACTCAGCATTTAAAATTGCTATTAACTGGTATGAAAAAGCAAATAAAAGTAGGAGAAATTTCCTTTCATTTTCATTTTTATTTGAATCATTAGCTTATTTCGTTCAAAAGTTATGGATGATTGAAATTTAAGTACAATTTTACCTTGAAAATTAGTGGGAAAACTGAAATCTATATCAGATGTAATATTTAGTCTTATTTTCAATTATTCATAACTTGTGAACGAAAAATGGTAAGGACGCGTACAAAAATGAGAATCAAAGGAAAATTTTTCTATTTATATTGGCTTTTTTATATCAGTCGGTAGCAATGTTGTTATCTTGATTTGAAGCAGCACGTGTTTTTTCGTATATTTTCCTGAATCTGTCATTATCAACGAATTTAGGGCCCATTTGAAGAACTTATAGGTACTGAGCTTCATTTTTAGGTACAAGAAACCATTTTCCAAATTCGGTTAAATCGGTTAAATCGGTTAAATCCGTTTCCCGGACTCCTCGGGTTCTCCTAGTTAGACTTTTCATAAAATTATAATTTTGAATAATAATGCTTCAAATTCAATGCAATTCTTAATTTTTAATCTTTTTAAGTGAGGGTAAAATTAAAAAATTGATAAATTATTTTTGGACAATATAAATTATGTGGAAGTAGATAAGGGTAAGCACTGGAAGACGTCGAATTTATTCTGCTATACATTTTTTTAGCTTTTTTTAAATATATACATATTCTACTCTAAAGAATGGATGAGTTTTATGTATCTATTCTTTTAATGAAAAAAAAAACCATTGGGTTTATACTACATGTAACATAAATCAAGTATTTTTTTGAAAATCCACATTGTTTACAAAGTCCATAATTCATGAAAATTAAAAAAAAAGCTAGTGCAATAACATATTTTATCAAAAATTATACATTCTATTTTTACATGTAGTCTGACAACTTGGAAGATCTTAATTTAAATATTTTTAAAATTAACTTTTTTCTGTTAATAGAATGTAATTATCGCAGAATTATACATAAGATTGTTAAAAACTTAAGAAAAATTCACCATACCGATTTTCGTCAATCGTTATCGAAAACCTATAATAACCTTGATCGCCGAAACAATGACCCAAGCAATTCCTTAATTAAATCTACGCAAACAAAAAGGAAGACAAAGACACGATTGTGCATTATGACGTTCGAAACAGGCGAGCCGGCATCCAGCGAAAGAACTGCGGACAATCGCATCCCGAGCTATCATTGGCACAGATAAAGCATTAGATTCCAGGCTCGAGAATGAAAAGAGTCATTTATTAAAGCGGCTCTGAAAAGAGCCAGAGTCTCGTATGTATCGCACGGTAAAAGGAAACATTGGTCGTGTGTGTAAGAGGCGTAAGTAAAGTTCCGACGTGCGACGCGCGAGTAGCGGCACACGTACTCTCTCTCTTTCTTTCCCCACTCTCCAAAGTCAAGCCGCACGAATGGGTAGAGTGAGAGAGAGAGAAAGGAAGAGAAACAGCAGTGTAGCAGTGTGTCCCTCGATAGAGACGCCACTGCTTGCCTATCCGCACCCTCAGTGTTTTAATGCTCTCCCCCTCGATTTTCTCGGCGTCGAAAACCCTTCCCTACCCTACACCTCCTCCTACGCCACTCGCTTCTATATAACTCGACCCTTGCACTCTCTCTTTCTCTCTCTCTCTCTCTCTCTCTCTCTCTCTCTCTCTCTCTTTCTCTCTCTCTCTCGCTGGCGTCTCTTCGTTACCACTGTCTCTAGTTGGTCTCCGTTTCCTATGCGTGTACATGGTACGTGTGTTTGTGCGTGTGTTGATTACTGACTGCCAGCGACATTTTGAGTAACAGCTCGATTTACGAAAGGTCGCCGATTGCCCGCGTAAATTATTGAGCACTTACGCCTGTCTCGGATTTTTTCGCTCTTTTTCCTTGGTTCTCCCTATCGCTCTGATTGGGAAATAGGAATAATTTTTGGCAGAAGCAATTTTTTTGACGACACAAGTGTTTACAGATTAATGTCGTACAATACAAATATTTACAGATTAATAAAATAATGGTTGACTCCAAATTTCTGCGCAAACTTATTTTTAAGACAACAAACTTATAAAAAAAAATTTTCTTTTTCAGTACCGAAAAATAACTTTGGAATATAAGCAATAAAATTAAAATCAAAAAGATTTTACTTTAGAGGTATTTTTTTTCATTGCTATTTTTTACGAGTCGAGTCATTATTGTGGTGAAAGTTAATGCACTTTTATTTACTTAAGTACTACGTATGTAAAACCAAATTACAAGTCCGAATAACGAATATGTTCAAATTCCCATCGAGCTATTACTCTTATATTATACTTGATTATACTTAAGTAGAAATGATTAACTACAATTTTTCGTATTTCTATGCTTTTGCGAGCTTCGCCTGTGACTCGTTTTTCGTGGGCAACGCACAGAGAAATAAAGAAGCGCAATCCACTAACATAATTCAGAGTTCCAAAATGAAGTTCCATCAATATCTTTCCGATAGGAATTGCCAAATTTTTTTCCTCTCTCTCCTAGCAAAGCATTTTTTCGCCGCGTATACACTAACAAATTTGCGCAACCGTGCGTCGAAACTTTCATCAAGATAAAACAAAACCATTTTGCTATTAAAAAAATTCACAAAAGAATTTATTTTCGCTGATAAAAAGAGAGAGGGAGAGAGACAACGAGCACGAGAAACACACAGAGCAAATATCCTCTGTGCGCTAGTGATTGAAACGGAAAATTGTTTTTCCTTTTTCAGCGGGTATAGGTAGAAAACTAGAGTTAGAGAATGACGAGTGGAGAGAGGGAGAGAGAGAAAGAGTAGGGGAAGTAAATCGAGTTTTGTTAATCAATTAAGGCGAGCGGAGAGATAATGATGGGTCAATGTTCCTATTTGTGAACTACCCCCTACGTTCGAGTTGGCCTTCTTCTTATCGATCGGCCAGCGGCGGCGGTGGCACATCCCCCGAGCGTTGATTAGAACCCCGAAGTCGCCTCTGAGTAGCTCAATTTTTGCCCTTCAACCGTTACGACGTTACGTGACCGTACTTTTCTTCCTCTTTCTCTCTCTCTCTCTCTCTCCCTCTCTTTCTTCCATATTACGAATTGGCGGCTCAGCCATACGATACTGAAATAAATTATTTAGCGGCCGCTAATTACTTTCTTCTGGATGTTAATTTCATTATGTCGCGATGATGCCGCGACTGCGTGTGTTGTTATTAAAAAAGGAGACGATAGATATCTCTCTAATGAAGATAATCACCTTAATTAGTTTGATTGTACGTTGGACGTGTTTCGAAAATTAAAGTCCACTTTTTCCGACTGTTTATGATAATAAACGAGTGGAATAATACAAGAGTGATTTATACCGAATGGTATTTAAATTTATATTAATAATATTCTGGACACTTGGAATTACAAATTACGGAAATGCTTCGATTATTGAGAAATACATCCTCGATAACGAGGATTCACATCCTATCGCAAGAGCACGAAACAACTTCTTAGTCGATTAATATATAGCGCGAAAGGCGCGAAAGAATAAAACTCGCACGCTGGTATTTAGATCCGCAAAAAAAGGTCGAGGCAACCGCGATTCGCGTTTATTAAAACATGCGCGCATCCTTACTTTTAACGCTCTCACCGCGGCAGATCGTGCGGCAAAAGCACTCGATATACAAAGAAAAGGAAAAAAGCTGCTATACAGCACGGCGAGCAAGAAGTTATACAAAAAGGCAGAATCAAAACAAACGGGTGAGAGAAAGACAGAGCCAGAGAGAGAGAGAGAGAGAGAGAGAGGGATAAGGGAGAAACGGAAAAAGAGCAAGAACAAAAAGTGAAAAAAGGGGGGCGCGCAGGAAACAAGCCCAGTGCGATCTGATTACACAGCGAAAAGATTTGTCCTCTCGACTCTTTCCCGTGTGCGCACACGACTGCAGAGTTCGCCAGTGAGAGTAAGAGGGAGAGAGCAAGAGAGTGAGAGAGGGAGGGGGGCGAAGAGGGGGAGAGGGAGAAAGAGAGCGACGCGATGCGACAGTCGGTGCGACGGTACGCCAGCAAACTCCGAACGAATGAATGAAATCAACTTGTCCTTCCTCTCGAAGGTCCACGTGCTCTTTCCACACGCACATACACACACACACACAGACACTTGCTTCGACAGACATACGGGCACACGTATGTACAAACCCCCTCGAGCTTTCAAGCGTACCGCATGTTCTGCAGCAGCGGCAGCATCAGCAGGCCGTCTCTTGCTTGTATATACACACACGGACGCAGCAGCAGCAACACACAAGTGCAGAGAGCGAGCGAGAGAAAGAGCGAGATCGAGCAGTGGGCCGTCGCTCGGCGCGCAAGTTGTAGGAGTCGGTGTGTATAGGATATGGGTATATCCTCGCTGCTCTCCCTCTCTCTGATTCCCCTTCTTCATTTTGCCACCTTTCTTCCTTTTTCTTTTGCATACACCCAGGCACGCGGCTCTCTCACTCTCTCCCTCTCTCTCTCTCTCTCTCTCGATCATCCCTCTCGCTTCTCAACCCTTTCTCCACCTCATACTCCTCCACACTCTATTTCCGTACGCAGCAGCAGCAGCAGCTCTGGCTATTGCCCCGTACACTCCTGCCACTGTAGACGATGTTTTCGACCAAAGTTTTTACGCTTTTTCTTTTCATCGCTCGCCTCGACTCGCTCTCTTTCTCTCCCTCTCTCTCTTTCTGTGTATTTTATGTGTAGTTCAGGAGCAAGCGTTAAAAAGCGAGATTTCAAGTGTTGGCCGATGCTTCTCGCCGCTCGCCTCTCGCTTACCAATCGATCAACACTTTATCTTTTCGGAATTATTTCTTTTGCGTTAAGGCATTCGCTTAGGGCATTGCTTTTTTCCCAGCAAGTTGTTTTTGAAATTTAGAAAAAAATTTTTTCGAACGCACTTTAGATCTATGGGAAGCGTATAATGATATTTTTTACACTGAATGGTTTGTAGCAAATTTTAATGCAATAATACTTGAAACTTATTTACAGCTGATATATTAATCTCAATACTGAGCTTTCGCATTTAAGAAGTAAATAATTGTTTGAAAACGCTTATATTTAAGTCTATGTTTTCAATCCACAGCGTAAACGATTTGATTCATTATTTATTTCGACGTCCTGTATCACATCCCTTAATAGATTAAGCAAAGAAGCCATAATGAAAGAAAAAAGGTATCCAAGTCTACGTGCTCGAAAACACAGCGTCACGTCGGGGGCCCAGGCTATACCCATGAAACGGCAGCGGCAGCAGCAAACCCTCTTTTGTTCTCGCCTGCTTTACAGCTCTCTTTCGCCTCTCTCTCTCTCTCTTTCTCTCTATCTCTCTCTTTCGCTGTTCCTCCCACACTTGAGAAGTCGCGTGTCTCGCTCTTTGTTCGATGTATATATATAGTTAGACTTGGTGGAAGGAGGAGGAGAGGAGAGGAGGGGGGAGGCGTTGTATTCTCGCTCTGTCTTTCTGGCCTTCTTCCTCCCCACCCACCCCGCGCATCGTAGTCCCTCCGGATCGATTAAAACTACAAAGTGTTGCCACTCACTATCTCTTTCTCTCTCCCTCTACATCCTCAGTTCGGATCCTTCGGTGCTGTATACGCTCATTCGCGGTCGACTACATTGCCTCGACACTGCCTCGGCACTGGGTCACACCGACTCTCTCTCTCTCCCTCCATCCCTCTTCTTCGTCTCTTCCCCTTTTTCGTGCCTTCCTCTTCGTCTCTTTTCGTTCTCGCCTTTTCTCCGCTCAACAGCTATCAGCTCCCTTTCTCTCTTTCTCCCTCTCTCTCTCTCTCGCTATATGCGCGATCCCTCCAAATACGTGTGGAATGCCGGGGCGATGGACGCTTTTTCGCTTTATTTTATTTCTTTTATTGAAGGGGGAGAAAGGAGGCGGAGGAGGAGGAGGAGGAAGATCTCGGGGTATTCATGGATGGGCACACGCTTCCTCGATAATCTCCGTGAGCGCAAATGCTCACTCTCCCGCAGGATTAACTTCGCGGGGGAGGATTCTCACGATTCTTCCTTCCGTGCCGTTTAACCCACTTAAAGTCTTCCGGCCTTCGTCGGGAATTGCTTTGTTTTGTCTCCTCTTTTCCTTTTTTTGCGTGCTGCACAATGCTTGGGTTATATCGACGGCTTTATCCCTTGTTTATTGAGTTGCTCACTTCCCTCCTGTCCCCCTATTTGCGTACTGTCTATTGTCGATTTATGTTTTCTTTTTTCTTTCTCTTTTTCGATTTCTTATTCTAGTTTACGATTATGAATGTACTTCGTATTCAGTAGCTCTTTACTAATGGAAATTGGATTTATTTTTACTCACGATTTTATTTATATGATTATTATTTATTGCATAAATAATAAAAATGCATTGTAATTTTGTTGCTGTTGATTACATTTAACCTTTACAAACGAAATTAAATTTTAATTGAAGTGAAAATGCTACATAAAGTGTATATTCTATCAGACTAATGTTATCATAGTCAATTCTCATTCTAGTATGCACGATTTTATTTACGTGATAATTATTCATTGTATAAATAATAAAAAGTCATTGTAACTTTTTAGCTGCTGATTACTTATTACTTTTGAATATGAAATTAAATTTTAATTCAAGAACAAATGCTGTGTAAAGCGTATATTTGGAATTACGAGTTATTTGGAATTTTTAATAAAATATTTCGCACTTTAAGCTTTATTGCTTACATGGATTAATAAGTTTTCGTGTATAATAATTTTAGTTGTACAAATATTTGAAATTCTTTTCAAAGGAAGGGTGAAGAAAGGGTGAAGAAAGGGTGAAATATACGACTATGCAGCCAATAAATATGAAATTCTTTGAAAGAAGTATTGAAGTTGCTCAGCAATACCACGTAAAACCAGCAAAACGTTTCACGGAAGTATTACTAATTATCGGACATTTTTTAATAGCTGCACATTTCATATGAGAGTTACTTTAACGATTTTCTATTCTGTAGAATTATTTAAGACACTTCAAGGAATACATTATTTTACGTAGGGAATAAAGTTCATATATATGAAATTGAAAGACGTCTATAAAATAGTGCAGTATTTACATGTATGTAATTGTTTAATTTACTAAACCATTTGAAAATTATTTAATTCATCATATATCGTCTATTATTTCGATTACAAAGAGAAGCAGAATCGCAGTGTTCACTTCGAGACTACGATTAATTTATCAAATAAGTTTGCTACTTTTTATTATTCTCTCATTTATTTACAATAATTTCATCAGTTCGAAGTGAAATAGTACTTTTTGTCACTAGTGAATAAGTTGGCTTTCGGCGCATGGAACGCTTTTCGCCCGAGCGACGGAGAAAAGTCACATGCGCTAAAAATCAACTTACCCACCAGGGTCGAACAATATTGTATACCACGAGAGCCTAAAAATCATGCCAAACTAGCGATTTTTAGGTTAGAGTGGTATAAACAATGTTAAAATGAAATTAAGAACTTCAAGCTCTTCCAAGTCGTCCAATAAATGGGTTATTAACCAATAAAGCATCAAGTCATTATTCACAAGCTCAAAAAGTTTCGAACAATCGCAGTCCACCGCAAAGTCCGGATCGGCAGTGAGTAAAGCCATAAGAGAAATAGGCCCCGCAATGGTAGCGCTCATCATCACCGGCATATATAAAATCGGTCGCGGTTCGCAGCAGCAGCAGCAGCAGCGCACGTCCAGTACAGTATACACACCGCGGAGAGATTAGCGCGGCGAGATGAGGTAAAAGGGCCCGCTCGCGCACGCGTATATACTCTGTTGCACCGATTATAACCCTTGAGCTGGCCCGACACATCGCTCCTGGGCCTTACCCGCTTAAAGTCGCAGATAATAACAGAGAGCGAGTTGGAAGCTCCGAGCGCACTTTACGAGCCTCTTCCCAGAAGTATAAACCCCGAGCTTCTCCGTCTTCTTCTTCTTCTTCTGCTTCTTTTTATTCTTTTTCTTCTTTCTCCTCTTTCCACTCTCATGCCTATGCGATGGTATGTATCGAAATCCTTAGAGGGGCCGACTCTGCGGAGGCCCACGAAACGCGGGTTTCGCCCTTAATTAATGTGACTGCCCGTGCAGGCCGTGCCGACATACTTTGCAGCGTCCGTGTAGCCTCTTTAGCTCTGTTGCAGTTCGAGCGCTGCGGAAAGTGGCGAAAACGAGAATGACAGAATAACTTTTTTTGCTGATCTTTTCTAATTATCTTAGCGAGTGACGGTAAAAACGAAGTACTGAAGTATGAGATTATTTGTAAGCGCGATAATTGTATATAAATCATCTTGTAATTTCTAGAAACGGTAGTAGGAATTTCAGAACAAAAATATACTGCATAAAAAATTACTCTCTCTCGTGGAAAGTAACATCTAAATGTATATTTCGCTAAAAATTTTCTTAATTTTAAATTTATACACGACTGCATTTTAATACAATTTTGTTTAACAAAGTATACTTTTTATTTGAAAAGAAACTCAGGAGTTCCATACTATATACACAAAGAAAGTAAGAAAAAAAATTGTTATCATGCATATTCAAATTTACGTCATTATTATTGCTTCATTTACATGAACATTAAACTTTCAAATAACTATATAATCCAAACTAAATTGCAAGCCTTTAAAACGATCTTTTTTTCTCCGAGACATATACGTACAATACAATACATTCGTTTAAGTTGTTTAAAGTATACATATATGATTTGTAGAAATGCTCGCATATGTACTTAAAGGTTTATGTATCGATGAAAGGTGAGGTAAAAAAGTACTCAGAGACATTAACTTTCGGACGGAGCCTCTCTGAGCCGGTGATTTGAATTCGCGCAATGAATCAGACGGCAAATGACGATCCGCGCACTGCGGCTCGTACACTGCTTTGTTGCTGCTGCTGCTGCTGTTGCTGCTGCTCTCGGAGAGAAGATCTTTTCGCTTTAGCTTGTGCATGATTATAGGCTGCGGCAAAGGGACGACTCGTGATTCTAGGTTTCGCTAATCCATTTTTCAGAACTAACAATCAGCATCGTAAAAAAAAGTCTTTCGCTCCGGCCCTTCAAGTAGTTGTTTCAGCTCAATTAATTTAAAAGTAGGGATAATTTATTAACCACTTTTTGGTTAATTGTCGCTGCACTTTTTATTATCGCTAATTCGGGCAGCTCGTGCGCTTCTCATGTTATATCCGCCACTTAAAATCACTAACTTTTAAAGACAACGTATACAGGACCGCTTTAGAAACCAATGATTTTTTTTGACAATAGCTCGAGCTAATAACATTTTTTAGCCGCGAAATATAGAAAGTTGAGTCGAGATTCAAGTGAACGTCTCGTTCTTTCCACGTACACGCACGTCCAAGCTAATAAGTCAAAGTCGCTCACCTCCTATTCCAAGAGATAATCTTTCCCCGCTTATAAGTCAGCATCGCTCTCAGAAACTTCGATGCAGCTCTATTTAACGCAGAAATATAATAATATTCACAGTAATAATTCATCGCTATTAAATTACGCACATCACACAACTGAGACTATGAAAATCAAAATTTTCCATTTGTATAGTATAGATGAAATATATAATGCCGCGATAAGGGTAATACAACAGCTGGATAATCTATCTGGTCGGACAATCTCGCACTCGAATTCATCGATTCATCAAAACCAGCTATCTAATAACATTATCATTTTATTATTATTCCCTATATAGGAAATAAACTCGAGTCGTAACAGTTCATCGATAAATCCTCTCTCGCTCCCAAATATGGTGGGCTGGGCAAGCCTTCGTCATGGCGCTGGCACACTATTCCAAATGCAAATGTCCTAAGTTTTATTTCTTTATCAAAGCTTAATGAAGTAATGAATTTGACAGCTTAATGAACGGTTTGCGGATCAGGACGCGGGGTCGGTCAATTTAATATTACTCGCGTCATTGTTTTATACGGTCCGACCATAATAAAGAAGGATATATGCCTGTGTGCAGTCTCTGTCTCGCTCGCTCGCGCTTACACGCATATAATACAACAGTGTGTCCGGGGTGGCATATATCGCGAACTTGATATTCTTCCCGCATCCGTGAGCGCGCGCACCGGGAAAGAGAGAGAGAGAGAGAGAGAGCCTCTGCACAAAGAGCGTGGATATACCATGACCGCAGCAGTGTTACGATCTGAGACCCCTCGCGCGGCGGCCCAACTCTCCCTTCCAGCCGTGCGTCGCCAGTACTTAAATAAGTCCTATACGCCAATCTATTGTCCTCGCAATTATACTATGGCGGCCGAGTGGCCTGGGCGCTGAATATGTACTTTGTTGGCCCGCGTGCTCGCGATACTTTGGATGACGGGTCTTCCTAACGTATACGTGTGTGTATTTATATATATATATATATATATACGTACATAGAGTGTGTGGACGAGCTCGCGCACGCGCGTGTGTGAGTGTGTTAGTGTGTATAGATGGCAGTCCGCAGAGTCGGGCTTTGATGTGTCGTAACTTTTTATTCAAAAGCCCCCGGAGGATCCAAAATGCAAATCGAGGAATGCATAAATTCATGTATCCGTTTACGCCTGTGTTATAACTCTGATGAATTCCCCGTTTTCTAGATCGAGCCTCGCTTTTTTACCCTCTGTCTTTCCTCTCTCTCCTCTCCCTCTCACTCACTTCTCTCACTCTCTCTCTCTCTCTCTCTCTCTCTCTCTCTCTCTCCCCATCTTCGTTCTTTCGCTTCTCTGACTGGACCACTGCTATTGCTGCTGCTGATGCTGCTCCTCTCTCCCTATGCTTTTTGTTATAAATTATTTACTCGCTAATGCAATTAAGGAAAAACACGCAACCGCACAACACACACTTATATATATGCACCGCGGGTCAATGATTATTTCTCTCTGTCTCGCTCTCTGTCGAATTTAATCATTCGGATCTGAGCGAGGGATTTCTGGTTTTCCTCGCGCGAAACAGGATAAGCGAGTTCGTGGCTTATTTTTTCTGCCTCCCTCTCCCTCTCTCTCCCCCCTCTCTCTCTCTCTCTTTCTCTCTCTCTTTAAGTCGTTTCATTAGATAAGCCACCAAGGGATTATCGCGATTCATGATTAAGGCTTGGAGATCTTCAAGCTCCTCTCTCTCCCGTTTTTTTATTCCTTTGGAAGCTATTGATTAACAGATTTTCTCGCCACGAGACTCTGGGTGAATAAATTTTTAATTATCTATGCCGGAATCAAAGTCCAAGCAGTACGCGTTAAGTATTTTGTTCACTTTTGTTTATTAATCAAGTTGAACTACGCGCGTTACTGGCACGTCAGACTAATAGTTCCGAATAAAGATTTATTTTACATTGTAATCACAGTTGTTGGAGATGCTTTATCTTAGAAGAAAAAAAATTAAATGAATCGTATACGCGTTAAAAAGTTACTTACTTCTCAAACTACAGTGGTATTAATTCTTAACTTGGTATCTCTGTGCATGCGCACAAGTGAAACTGATGTACTGCGACCTTGATAAGATATATTCCTTATGCAAATAGCACGCTAATTCTAAAGATGAAAATAGACTGTATTTTAAAATTTATTTAGCTCATTCTCATCAAGAAAGTGGAACAGCTGTATATTTGTTCATGATGTAACAAGCCTCATTATATGATATGGTTTTCATAAAAAATAAATATTGAATGAAAGCAAAGTATTTTTGGAGTATTATTTACGCATAGTCCTTGAAACATCTTCACGAATACAAATTTATTGCAATAAAAAAGACTATAGAGAAGAACGAAATCAGCGGTGGGAGAATGACAGTTTACAAATAAGCTTAAAAGATAAGGCTAAAAAAGATATAGACGTACGTATCTCTCTGCTATTACAAAAGTTTTTGAATTAAAAATATACGGAATCTAACAGATAATAAATATACCTCTTATTATTCAGAATATTTTATTTATGATCTATAAAATTAGAGTAAATATTTTTTAAATATTAGTAATTGCATAAGAGACATTGCAATGTTCCCAATTTCAAACCTTGATTTTGATATAACTTTTATAATTTAAATGCAATGTTAATTCAAAAAACGATATTTATTTCGAAAATAATGAATAATCCTTATTTTTAACGAAAATTTGATTTTACAGGAGCATAAAAGGACTTTACTAATTTAGTCTTTAAATATTTATAGTTTCATCGATTTCAGAATATATTTACTTTAACCAGTCTTATATTTATTCAAAATTGAATAATAATCAATGATTCAAAACTTATTTTGATACAGGATTAAGAAGAGATGAGGTTAAACAAAAACTGATCTCACGTCATATAATCGAACTATGCGATTTATTAATTGGCAGGACCAAATTCTCGTCGGGATACTATTGTATAAATGCACGCGATACTGATTCTTAATAAAACTGTTAAAATATTAGTTATTATATTAAATTCAACTATCTGGGTCAGTTGCGGTTATAGAAGAGCACGAGAAAAATATTTACTTTATTAGAATTTCTATGAATTTGTAGATATTATTTGTATAAAAATTTATTTGGTTCGAACAACTGGCAATATTTCGAATCGATCTTATTCGTTGCAATTCACGTGTAAAGTAATCAAAGTATCTCTAAACATTGGAAAATTTCCAATATAAAAATTAGAGACAACAAAAAATGCTCTCATGTAAACGCGTATATTTCCAACAGATTTCCACACTCAATTATGAAAATCCGATTTTTGCATACCCGAAACCCCCCAAACAACGAAATATGTTTGGAGCTCAAGCCATGAAAATTCACATTCTTCCCACAAAATCACAAGGATTCCCCAACCCATCCTCCGCGATCGGGACTCTTTCGTGTGTTCAGATTTTTGCCCTGCGAGAAAGAATGGCTTACACACTCGCCTCGTCCTTCCAGCTCATACGTACACGCACAGGCGCACGCATGAAACCCTGGCCATGGGGATTCTCTCGCTCTCTCTCACACACTCTCTGGTTGCGGCACTCTCAGCGTGCACAGTCTCGGCGTCTCGTTTGCTCGTTTACGAGCGCAGCCGGTCAATATTTCTCGGTTCGGTAATACGCGCGAACGAGAGCGAGGCGGCGGCGGCAAACTGAGAGAGCATTTTCGGACAATATTTCGCCGCGGCGCGCGTCCTATGCTGCGCCTCTATATACCTCGCTCTCCTCCTCCGGCCTCACTCCTCTCTCTCTCTCTCTCTCTCTCTCTCTCTCTCTCTCTCTTACGCCCGCCGCGCGAGCGCGAGCCCGGTAGCTTCGATCATTAAACGTGCGTATATAGCCTCATAATATTGCAATCCGCGGCCATAATTTACGTCGTTTTATAGTTCAAACTGCAACCTACGTAGAGGCTTGGTACCCCGCTCTCTCTCTCTCTCTCTCTCTCTCTCCTCTCTCTCCCTCCACCCCCCTAGCCCTCTCTCACTCACTCTCGTCGAGCCTTTAGAACGTGCCATTCCGTTCAAGTTGTACCGGGTGACCATAAAGCTCGTCGAGTATTTTAACGATACGCGGATATATCGGGCTACCACAATAGGCACTTGTTTGCAATAGTGCAACTTGCACACACAGGCGCGCGCGTTCTCGCACGCACATCCACGCACGTATAGAGAGTGAGAGAGAGAGAGAGGGAGAGGACGAAGGGAGCTTTGGTCCCTCCCAGCAGCAGTAGCAACAGCAGCAGTGTACCACCTCACCGGCGCGGTCCACCGGCCGCTCTCAGTTTCGTAACATTTTGCCCGCGTCCAGGGTGCGTATCGTCTCTGGGTGCTGCAGTTGCATGCGAGTCCGCGCATCGACACCGCTACCCGATCATTGCGTTTTGCTAATAGGACTTATAGTAACGGCGAATTATCCGACTCTGCCGTGGCAGTATAGCCCAGTAGCAGCGGCAGCAGTAGTAGCAGCAGCAGCTCCACACAAC
>UELU01143052.1:4257-19353 GCA_900490025.1 Megastigmus dorsalis | reverse complement strand
AAAATAATTATTTAGCTTTACATTTAATAAAAATCTAGATATAGCAACAAACATAAGTAGATTACAAAGCATTGCTTACAAACTAAAATCTTTAAATACTAATGGAATAAATGATGAGATGATAATATCTAAAATACTAGTTACTTTACCGAATCAATACAAATATTTTACAAGTGCCTGGGAATCAGTAGCAAAATCAGATAAAAGTTTAGAAAAATTAATTGCTCGACTAATGAATGAAGAGCAAAGAAATACTCAAGAGTCAAGTAAAAATGATGTAGTAGCATTCAAAGCTATAGAAAAAGTGTTTCATTTGTAAAATACCTGGACACTTAGTACAGTCCTGTAGGAAGAAAAATTTAAACGTATCTGATAATAAAAGAAAGTGCTATACATGCAATAAAGTAGGTCATTTTTCAAATCAATGTCCAAACAAGCCAAAAGAACAAGGACTATATTGTAATATTTGCAAGAAAGATAATTATTTATGTCGTATAATAATAAAAACTAGTTGAAAGAAGTAAAAAGTTTATATTCATTGGTTATGCTCCTGTTGGGTACCGACTATGGGCAGCGAAAGAAGAAAAATAAAAATTGCCAGAGATGTTATATTTCTAGAGAATACAGAGAGGCAAGTCAATAAAACTAATAATATAATAAAAGACTATAATAACCAAACAGATAGTGAATCAGAAGATGATGGAGATGAAGACACAAACCAGGATGATTTAAATGGATCAAACGACTCAGATAATAAAACAGTACATGATGAAAGTGAGAGTGGTGAAGAAGTCTATGAAGAGGCTACTAGTTCTACTCCCAGAAAGTCAAAAAGAGAGAGAAAACCTCCAGCAAGGTATGCAGACTATGTATTCTTAACCTATAAACAAGCAACAACAGGACTAGATAAAAATCATTGGAAAAACGCTATCAAGGATGAAATGGATTCATTAAACAAGAATAAAACATGGAACCTAGTAAAAACATCAGCAGTAAAAGATGTAAAACCATTAACGAACAGATGGGTATTTAGAATTAAAGAAAATGGAACTTAAAAGCCAAGCTTAGTCATTCGAGGCTGTGAACAAGAAAAAGGACTAGACTACGAATAAATATTCAGCCCAGTAGTAAGTACTGATACCCTAAGATTACTTTTTGCAATAGCCACTAAAAACAATTATAAAATAATAACTTTTGATATTGAAACGGCATTTCTATATAGTAACTTAAATGAAGAAATATATACGTACACACCTGAAGGGTGTAATCATGAAGGTAAAATATGTAAACTCAATAAAGCTCTCTATGGACTCAAACAAGCACCATTTAACTGGAATAAAAGATTCACCGATTTTTTAAAAAGTAAAAACTTCAAGCAGCTAAAAACAGAACAATGTCTGTTCAAAAAAGAAAACAGTAACATAATACTAGGAATTTATGTAGATGATGGTATTCTGATAGGCGATAATAAAGAAGAAATGGAAAAATTACTGAAAGAATTAAATGAAGAATTTGAAATGAAAATAATAGATAAACCTAATATTTTTGTAGGTCTGGAAGTTCATCAAGGCAAAGGTGAAATTAAGCTAACACAAAAAGACTATACTAATAAGATCCTTCACAGATTTAAGATGGAAAACTCAAAACCAGTAAGCACACCTATACTAAAGAACACAGCAGAAGAAACAACACAAATAAATGAAAACTATCCTTACCGAGAAGCAGTAGGAAATCTGCTATATTCAACCAGTAAAACAAGACCCCAAGACCAGATCTTGCTTATGCAGTTGGATTCTGCAGTAGATATGTAGAGAGTCCACATCCAAGTAATATAATGGGTATAAAGAGAATAATAAAATATCTCACTGAAACCACAGATCAAGGAATAACTTACAAAACAGAATATAAAGATGACGTATTGGAAGCATACTGTGATTCAGACTTTGCAGGTGATCTTCAAACTAGAAAAAGTACAACAGGATTTATAATTATGTATTGTGTCAGCCCTATTAATTGGTGCTCACGTAAGCAGAATCTAGTCACCCTGTCAAGCACCGAAGCTGAATATGTTGCAGCTGTGGAATGTTGTAAGCAATTATTATACCTAAAGTCATTAATAGAAGAAATACTGAATAAAAACATAGAATTAAATCTTAACGTAGATAATCAAAGTTCAATTTAATTGATTAAAAACGGCGTCATGAATCGTAGGTCTAAGCACATTGATCTAAAAGTATCATTTCATTCATGAAATGGCTAAAAATAAAATTGTAAACATTAAGTATTGTCAAACAGAAAAACAAACTGCTGATATACTCACAAAGGCATTAGGCAAAAATAATTTTGATAAATGTAAAAAATCTATTGTAAGTTAAGTCCATTAAGTAAGAAAAAGTTCAATTAGTTATTTAAGAAAAACTATTATGTAAAATAAAGCCAAATATGAATTAAGGGAAAGTGTTAGAATTAATTACACTTGGCTTTGCAAGTTAGTAGAGCTACAGCGGTGTATGCTAAATAAAAGTAAAACTCCAAAATAATAGAATAGAAAAATTTATATTAAATGTTACATTGAATATTAATTCAATAATTACTCCCAAGTGTAAAACTACAATTGACTAAATAAACAACTGTTCATCTTTTTTACTACAATTGCACGTGTACAAACATGCATTTACTTATTTACTTCCTTATTAACCTCTATCAGTGAGCATACTGGACAAAAAACAAGAAACCCAACCTAATACATTTTTACAAATAGAATAAATAAATACATATCTTACCTCTTATTGACACGAGGTCGGCCTGTACATATAACCTAGCTGTAACTTATAAGTCGATGCTGCAGCCTATTGTCGCAGTGCTGGGCACAGTGCCTATGCATACTTCATCTAACGGTGTACCTGGATATCCAGATGGCATCGCGCATGCGGCACGCATGTACGCACGTTGTACATACATTATTATCTGGGTTGGGTTCAGGGGCATAGAAGCTTTTGTTCTTCTTTACGTAGCAAAGCACTTAATATTTATTCAGAATAATAATAATGATTTCTTTAGTAACAAGCAAAAATATTTTTGCGCGTTTCTAAACAAATCATATTTCTAATTTTAAGAATACTAAGATTTTGATCCTACTCGCATGAATTCGGATCATGCAGCCTATGTCTTTCATAGTTTATAGTTCATGCCTGAAAGGACTACTCTCAAATGCCAAGGTACAAGGCAAAGTCCAAACTCCAAAGACCAAATACCAAGGATAAAGTACAAAAACACAATAATAACATGAAATACTAATAATCATAAATATATAAAAGAAAGAAAAGTATTCTTCAGCTGTTTAAGCAAGCGTAAGCGCCATTTATGCAGCATTTTTCACATATTTCGAATATATACAACCTCTTTAAATGTAACCAATGTTATATTATAAATATCTCGTTAAATACAACCATTATTATATTAAACGTCTCCTCAAACTGACAAAGTCATAAAGATAAGAAATGACTGCGTATATTACAAAAAAAACTTTTTAACAGATTTACATATGCAAACTATATCAATCTATCATATTGCAAACTCTATCTATAAAATCTATAGATCTCCTCGAAAGAGCCAATCCATGTTTATGTATATGTTACTAAAGAAATAATCACTCTGATTAAACAATAAGTTTTTTACTATATCAATCAACATCAATAAACGAATACCCCTAAACCCCGACCCCAATGCTGTTCACCTGGAACACAAAACCGGATAATGGCGACAGATCCATTTTCAGGTTGGTATCCCGAAAACAGTCTTGATAAACGGGGTTTGGACTTAGTCAAATGACATGATTTTCAAATGTTATAACCCGAAATTAATTCAATCTGAGATTAGGATATTATTTGGCTATACCGGATTAAGGCGACAATGATTTATTTTGCAGCACATTTTTACAAATATGCCAATAACATAAGTCCAAACTGTTCGAGCACGCTAATTACGTCGTACATTTCTTCACCATAATAAAACTTTGTCGCTGTTTACCGGATTACGGCGACCATTTTGTAGGGAAATGCAATATTTGCGCACTATAGCGTATTACAGCGACAGCTTTGTTCAATGTGATGTAACTGAAGTGACAGCAAATAAAATTCAACAATAATGGAAAGACTTGCCAAAAACTTACCAGATAGCACGTGAATAGGATATTGACGTACAATACCGGATTATAGCGACAGTTCAATTCCCGCATGGGTCCTACAAAACTTTTGCTTTACACAGTTATGGCAGCAGTCAATTTACATCATTCATGATTGTTTTACCAGGAAACAGAAGCAATACGAGACATTGATATTATTGGGCTACACCGGATTAGGGCGACACCGATTAAGGCGCTTTCGGCAATATGCCAATGACATTCATCAAAAGTGTAGGAGAATGATAATTATGACATTGATTTTTACATGCAAACGGGCTATCCCTATTGAAAATAATGACGTTAAAAAATAACGTTAGCAAATGACGTTATCAAATGACGTTATTTAATGACGTTATTATTCTGTGTCACGTTTTGGAACGTTTTATAACGTCATTTTCCAAATTTTCTAAATCCCTGACAACGAAAATGACGTTATTTATGAGCAAAATAACGTTATATTCGTTTTCAGGCTAAAAAGAAATCCGTCAAATGATGTCATTTATTCATGGAAAAGAAACATAATTTGACAAATAACGTTATCTCAGAAGGTAATTTGACGTTATTTGCGACATTCCAGTACAGATTTAACATTATGCTTGTTTTAATTCGCTATCGAGTGTAAGAGAAATTTTTTACATATTTTTAAACGAGGCGCAAAAACGCATTTTGCGCCCACTGAATCGAAAATATTATTACTATATTTACTCACGGAGAAACCTGGATATGTAGAATAAAATAATTGTAGTTCCAAAAATTTTCTTTGAATAAACAATTAATTGTAGACCATTTATAGCATGTATTTGGCTTAGGTTTTTTTCTCATTTAAAATAAATGCATATATAGATACTTTTAGTAAGATCAAGACTGGACAGAATTTCTCAGATCATATTTAATTTAAAAAAAAGAAATCATGAAACATATTTTCGTACAAATTGGAAAATTATCAAGATTCCCAATTCAATTTGTTCAGTTTCCCTCCGTACTCCTTACTGGTTGGGATCTCTGACTTTTGACGTGTATATGAGCGGAGATTAGATTAGGTCACGAAGGAAGGGGGTCACCACTCAGAGATCGTGGTCTCTGAAAATTGAGAGAGATGAGTTGGAAAAAAGGAAATATGCGTTTCGTCCCGGGATTGTAGACTGGAACTCATCAGTAAGGCTTGTGTCTACAATCCCTGCCTTAGACGCTGGGATGCTCAGGGAGAATGCTAATCGGGCTTATATATTAACCGAGCCGATTTCTTGCCGCTTGCGAGAGACCTGTGGTGTAGCTCGGCCGCGTAGCGGGAACGGCGCGAGGTACTGAAGCGCGGGAAGGAGCGAGAACCCCACAAATTAATATAACTGTATATACTTTATACTTGCAACTGCTTAGTTATAATTACTATAATGTATAAAAAAGTAAGAAAAAAATTCGTGAATATGTTATTGTAATGCGAATAAAATTTTTATTAATTATAAAATATAATACAGGTGAGGTAAAAATACTAATAGTCAACAACAATGAGAATAATCTAAGAATTCTGAAAATTTAATTTTATCGGTATAGGAGTTCTTTTTATCTAAAACGATTTTACGACCGCAGTTTTTTCTCGTTAATTAAAAAGTTAAATTTATCAATTTAAGAAAACAAGTTAGCAAATGAATATCTATTATTTAGAAAAAAAAATATAGACTGTTCGAAATTTTTATAATACAAATTGTATTTTTTACAAGTAGGTTTATACTACGTATGTACAGCATTATAAATAAGGTTTTCATAAACCACTGATCATTTACATAATACAAAATATATTATGCATAAGTATATTGTGAATTGTTATTTAAATATACAAATTCGTCTTTTATTATAGTTATAATAATATTATGTAAGATTAATTTTTACATGTTTAATATTACTTATGTTTAGTAATAAAAATTTTGTAATAATAAGTGAATAGTCCTTTATAATATGCAGAAATTTGAAATTCAAATATGAATTTTGTAAGAAAGTTGAAAATGTTTACTAAAAAATAACCTGCACAAGCTAAGGTGATTAAAAAAATTATTACTTTGATATCAAAATATTAAAATATACTAAAGTAAATTGATTTTGGTCTTTTACGTAGATGTAGGGGCAAGTCTCCACGCGGCGGAGTGGGGGTAGCCACAGCGAGCGGGCGAGCGAGCGCAAACGACTGTACAGTCAGACCGACACTGACTCCTGTTCAGATCAGACGCAATAAAGTTTTGCTCTTGTTTCTAGTTGCTGCATCACCATTCTTTTCACCACCTCCTCGTCCCTCGAGAGTAGAGCTCGACTCCCAGGTCCAGGCCGATCCTACAATCTCTACACTGGTGACCCCGACGTGATCAGTGTCCAGGGCCAGGAGGAAAATCGTCAGCGGCGACTTCAACTCGAGAGCAGCACGTTTCTTCGCACCGAGCTCAAGCCGGTACCGTCTCAGTCCGGACACCAGCGAAGGCCGAGACTCTCCAGTAGCGTGCGTACAGCGCACAGTCGCCGAGACTCCTGCAGCAACAGCATCATCGCGCCGAGACCTTCTGCAGCGATCTCGACAGGTATTTTGCGTGCAAGCGAAAAAGGCGCAACAAGCGAATTGCATTCGCGCCAAGCGACGCCATTTTGTTTTCCGAGAAAACACGCTGCGCCACTCGCGATTCCGAGAAGGCAACCGTCGTTCGTTGAACACAACGTTCAAGAACGCGAATCGTTTTTTGTTTTCTTTTGTCTGCGGATTACCGGTCTCACCTCTCGTCTCTTAAAGATAAAATAGAAAATAAAAAAACTAAAGTAAAGTGAAACAAAGTGTAATTAGAATTTAAAACAAGCCAAATACTAGAGCATAATAAATTCGAAAGCAACCAAAGCTCTGAAATAAGCCAAAATCTAGGCAATGTGAAATATTTTAACTTCTCAGAAGACTAAATACCCTCGAACAAATTTTATTTACACTCAATACTTCAATTTATTTATAACTCAAAAAAGCCAAAAGCAGAAAACAGTCTCGAACAAAATTTTAATTTATGTAGCGCATTTTAACCTAAAAAAAAAAGTAAAAAGTAGTTTCGCACGCGAATTCTAACCGCTCGAAGCACATTATCTGCGCCGCGCAATCGTTAGCTAGGATACAAAAAAACCAGCATTGTGCGTGCATTAGGGAAAATTCTTTTGTGATACGCCTGCGTGCGTGCAACCTAGTTGCGTAGCACTGTTACATGCACAATCTCGCGTCCTCGGACCATAACCTCGTTGCTCGTGCATTAGGGAAAATTCTTTTGTGATACGCCTGCGTGCGTGCACCCTTAGTTGAGCTCATCTGTAAGCACGGGCAACCACCGGCTACCGTCATGGAAAGCACAGCAGATGATCGATTCGTTGATTTGCAGGTACAGCTCGAAGCTCTGCAAAAGGCTTACGATGCGCAACAGCTAGCAGCTCGCAATGCTAACGATGCACAACCAATTAGAGTAGATAGCTACCGGACAGCGAAGCTACCGGCGTTCTATAAAAAAGACCCGGCTCTCTGGTTCGCACAGGTCGAAGCTTCATTCCGAAATGCGCGCATAACAACGCAGGTAACTATGGCCGACACTGTTATCGCGGGCTTAGACGCGGACGCGGCCTCGGTAATCTCAGACCTCATTTTAACACCGGATCCCGAAGCGCCGTACAACAAAATCAAAGAGCGCGTCATCGCGGAGATCTCCGCGTCAGCTGAGGCAAAACTCAGGCAGCTGCTCAAGGGACAGCTCACGATGGACGGTAAACCTTCCCAGATGCTCGCGCGTATGCGAAACTTGAATCACAGCTCAGCTTGCAGCGAAGCTGTGATCAAATCAATATTCATCGAGAATCTCCCGACTCAATGTCGCGGCATCCTAGTGGCGTCGAAATTAGAAACGCTCCAAGAATTAGCAGCGCTTGCAGACACTGTGGTAGAAGCCACGCAACCCGGACATCTGGAAGTATGCGCGACTTCAACACGAAAGGCGAGTGACTCGCAGCTGCAAGCTCAGCTGGACAAGCTTACTCAGGACCTCGCAAAGCTAACCGCCATCGTCAAGCGTCAAACGAATCTCTCGCGCTCGCGCTCGCACTCGCGTCACCGTCAGCGTTCCTCCAGTGCGCACTCCGATCACTCCAAGGACAGCACTAAGACGGGTATTTGTTGGCGGCACAAGAGATTTGGCGATAAGGCCTTCAAGTGCGAGCAGCCATGCTCCTGGAAAGAAGCACCTCAGCAGGAAAACTAACCAGCACCGCTGAGTTGGGGACAATCGGTGCAGGTGCTACATCCTCAAATCGTCTCCACGTTCGCGATAGCAATTCGGGTCGTCTCTTCCTGGTTGACACTGGAGCGGACGTATCTCTCGTCCCCAAGCCGCCTAATTCGCCTTTGCAGCCTCAAGGCCTCAAACTTTTTGCCGCGAACGACACGCAGGTGAACACCTTTGGCACCACGCGCCTCTCGTTAAACTTCGGTCTACGACGACCGATTGAATGGAACTTCCTCATAGCGGACGTTCCATACCCGATTTTAGGGGCAGATCTACTCTCGCATTTTGATCTCACGGTAGATCTCAAGCGTCGAGCACTCCTTGACTCGATCACCGGCTTGCAAGCCTCGACAAGCACTCTCGCGACACCGAGCTTGCAACTTAGTTTAATAAACCCCTCGTGCAAATATGCCCATATCCTCGCTCAATATCCTAGAGTCGTTGGAGCGGAACAGGCCACTCCTCTACAGGACCGAGGTGTAATGCACTATATTGCCACCACGGGCCCTCCCGTCGCCCAACGTGCACGGAGGCTCGCTCCTGACAAGCTCAAGATAGCCAAGGCTGAATTTAAACGGCTCTGCGAGTCAGGCATCTGCAGACCCTCGAGCAGCCCCTGGGCTAGCCCACTTCTGCCAACCAACAAGAAGGATGGATCAATCAGGCCATGCGGAGACTATCGTCGCCTGAATCAGGTGACCACACCAGACAGATACCCTATTCCACGGCTCCACGATTTTCCAGCAGTGCTACACGGAAAATCCATCTTTTCTTCGCTAGATTTGTATCAGGCATTTCACCAAATTCCGATCGCCCCTGAAGACGTTCCGAAGTTCCTGCCATTATCACGCCTTTCGGACTTTTTGAGTTCTGCGCAATGGCCTTCGGCTTCAGGAACGCCAGTCAAACGTTTCAGCGCTACGTCGACCGTGCGCTGGGCGATCTCAGCTTCGTCTTCACTTATATTGATGACATCCTCATCGCCTCTTCGTCTGCCGAAGAACATGAGGAACACATCAACACAGTACTTCAAAGGCTACAGGAATTTCACTTGAGACTGAACCTTGACAAATGTGTCTGGGGAGTACCTGAGCTCACCTTTCTGGGTCACCTGGTCAACAGTGACGGCTTCAAACCCAATCCTGAAAGGGTGCAGGCCATTCTGGACTTCCCCAAGCCGCAAAACATAGACCAGTTGCGCAGGTTTCTCAGTAAAGTCAACTTTTATAGGCCTTGCATTCCACATGCGGCCAACTTGCAAGCTCCCTTGAATGCTTACCTGCACGATGCGCGCAAACGCGACAAGCGCCCGATCGTTTGGAATCCGGACTCGGAAGCGGCATTCGAAGCTTGCAGGGCTTCACTGGCCAACGTCGCTCTCCTAGCACATCCCTCGGACACAGAGGAAATACGCATCATCTGTGACGCCTCAGACACCATGATGGGAGCGGCCTTGGAACAGTTCGACCGAAAAAAGCAATGCTGGAGAGCGCTCTCATTCTTTTCCCGAAACTTCACCGCCACGCAAAGGAAATACAGCACGTATGATCGTGAGCTCACCGCTATCTGCGAAGCCATAAAGCATTTCAAGTATTTCCTGGAAGGTCGAGAGTTCAAAACCCTCACCGACCACAAACCTCTCATCTATGCGCTGGTACAGAACTCAGATCGAGCATCTCCACGGCAGGTATGCCAACTTTGCTTTCTAGCGCAATTTGCGACTCAGATTTGACATATCGCTGGGAAGGACAACGTAGTAGCGGACGCTCTATCCCGCGCAAACGCCTTGCGCCTACCTACTCAGATCACTCCA
The DNA here is from genome assembly GCA_900490025.1 of Megastigmus dorsalis. Taxonomy (NCBI): domain Eukaryota; kingdom Metazoa; phylum Arthropoda; class Insecta; order Hymenoptera; family Megastigmidae; genus Megastigmus; species Megastigmus dorsalis. Next base: position 9,074 of record UELU01143052.1, on the reverse strand, counting down.
AAGGAGCTCTCAGATGAGCAAAGCAGGGACGAAGAGCTTGCGGCGCTTCTGCAACACTCGGACCCAATATTGATCTTAAAAAGGCTAACTTGGGGCCCGGATCACACACCTCTCCATTGTGACATCAACGAAGATTCAATCCGGCCTTACGTGCCGTCGTCACTACCACAGTGCCTCTTCAAGACGTTTCACCACCTTTCACACCCCAGCGGTAAAGTAACCGACACGCTCATCAGGCAGCGATACGTTTGGCCGAATATGCACCGAGACATCGCCCGTTGGTGCAAAGCCTGCCTCGACTGTCAACAGTCAAAAATCAGTCGTCATGTGAAGCTCATTCCAGCGGCATTCGTCGCGCCAGATGGTCGCTTCACTCATGTACACATCGACCTAGTAGGTCCCCTACCCTCCAGTGAAGGCGCCCGATATTGCCTCACTATGGTGGACAGATTCTCGCGCTGGCCAGAAGCCGTACCGATCGCAGACATATCTGCAGACACAGTGGTTCGTGCGTTCTACGACCACTGGATCTCACGATTCGGAATTCCCGCATTTCTCACAACAGATCAAGGCTCCCAATTCGAGTCGCAGCTATTCACAGCGCTTCTCTCTATGCTTGGCTGGGAAAGAATTCGCACCACAACATACCACCCAGCCGCAAACGGCATGGTAGAGCGCTGGCACAGGGACTTCAAGGCCGCGATCATGTGCCACTCGAAAGACTGGACACGCGTTCTCTCCACGGTACTCCTCGGTTTGCGCACTCGCATCCGGCTGGACACCAATGCGGCACCATCCGACTTCGTCTACGGTTCGCCATTGCGCATCCCTGGTGAATTTTTTCCTATCAGGAGACTTCAAGCCAAATCCGCATCACTTCTTGGAAGACTTTCGCGAATACATCAAGCAGGTCCGTCCAGTTCCCGTGGCACACCACAACAAAAAACGAGCTTTCGTCTACAAAGATCTCGCGACGTCCACGCATGTATTCATGCTAGCGAAAGCGAAAAAATCGCTCGAACGGCCTTACTCCCGCCCTCGCTCCCGCTGCAACAGGTCATCGAAGCACACGGTCGAACCGGCGTGAGCGCACGAGACAAAGGCGACGCCATTTTGCGCCCACTGCACCACGCCGCGACTTTTCATCGACGCTGTGGAGGATTTCGCCGAGCTTGAAGTCAAATTCGACGAATCAACTCCTGCAGCCCTTCTTCGTCGCGCGCCCTCAAGCGTTTAAGGTATTTGCGATTAGTGAAAAACCAAATGCAAATTCTTGGTAGTGTAGCGCGCCAAAAATCGTACATATATATAGATATACATATACATGTATGTGGGAAGCTTTTGTCCGGTAGGTTAGTTTCGCGCGTTTCTAATTCGTGGAAATCACTGACCGTTAAATTCCTTCTTTGTTTTTTTTTAAATTAGACGATCTGTCTATAATTCTAGATCTCTCGTAAATTCAAATAATTTTTACGCGTATTACGAGCGTCTCGTAAATTTTAATACATTTAAATATATTTTATAATTAAAAAAAAAAAAAATTCTCTGCGTGGTATACAAAGACATTGTGTAAAATTTTATGTTCTTATATATTAACGGATTTAGCGCATAGATAGTGTAGGTTAGGGCCCTAGTCTATTCTTGTACTGCACCTGCGTGTGCATGGTTAGTTAGAATCCTGTTAACCTACACTCGTAATCATGGCTGATGATCGTATCAGAGAGTTAGAGGCTCAAGTCGAGGCCACGCGGGCCCGAAATGCCCAATTGCAGGCCGCTGCTAATCGGCAAATGCCACAACCTGCACCTCAAGGGGTAGCTGCAATTTACCGGCAACCAAAGATTGCGAATTTTTCTCGAGATAACCCAGCTACTTGGTTTGTCCAGACTGAGGTTACTATGCGAAATGTCGGCATAACAGTCCCTGCGACAAAATCAGACTGCGTAGCCGAGAAACTTGACCTTGAGGCACTCCAGGCTATTCAAGAGATTATTACGAGAGATCCGCGACCCGAGAATATTTACGATTTAGTAAAAGCTAGATTAATCGCGACTTTTGGCAGTTCTGCGAAAGAACGTTTGCGTCAATTTATTAAAGGCCAGGTTCCGTTAGGTGGTAAACCGTCTTTGATTCTAAATAGACTGTGAGCTCTCGATACCAGATGCGGTGATGACATCATGCGTACCGTATTCCTCGATCAACTTCCAGCTCCGTGCCGGGCCACATTGAGTGTATCAGAAATCGTCGATTTAAACAAACTCGCGGACATGGCTGACAAATACGTGGAAGCAATGGATTCAAACAAGTCGGTTTCAACTGTATCGTCTGTTGCCGCAGTAGCTACCCAAGCGTCTTGGGTTACGGAATTAAAAAATGAAATCGCGCGTATTAGCAAGGAGGTCAGCCAACTTAAAAATCAGATTTCGCAACGCGGTCGTTCTAAATTGCGAAACCATTCTAGATCGCGCGATCATTCAAAATCTCGCGAGGAATCTAGCGACGGTTTGTGTCGTCTCCACAGAAAGTTTGGTGTTAAGGCGTGTCATTGTTATAAACCCTGTTCGTGGATTGGCCAGAAGGAAAACTAAATAGTCCTTTCCACGTGGAGGCGGTGGACGGGGCTCGTAAATCTAGGCGTCTACATGTCCGTGATTTTGCCTCAGGCCTCATATTTCTTATAGACTCAGGCGCAGAAGTTTCTCTTGTACCTTTTAATTCTAAATTGGCGTATAGCCCTACACACCTGCAGCTAATTGCAGCGAACGGTACCCCTATAGAAACTCGCGGAGAAATAGAAATGTCACTTGATCTTCGATTAAAAAATCCAATCAGGTGGAAATTTGTCACCGCCGACGTGCCTTACCCAATTATCGGAGCAGACCTGCTCGATTTTCACGGTCTTTCGATAGATTTTAGGAAACGTAGGTTGTCCGATCCTCTAACGAACGCTTACGCTTTAAGTTTTGTTAAAGAGACACCTTCCTTTTCAGTACACGTAGTGGCTTCATCCGATGTTAGTAAACTCATTGCCGAGTTCTCTGAGCTTATCGGTGGAAAGTCTGCAAAACCCCTCGATTCTAAAAATGTTCAGCATCACATAATCACCAAGGGTCCTCCGCGAGCCGAACGTGTTCGCCGTTTAAATTCTGAAAAGTTTCAGGCCGTTAAAAAAGAATTTGAAAGGTTGGTGCAAGAGGGTTACTGTCGTCATTCGAGTAGTCCTTCGGCCAGTCCCTTGCATTTAACCAAGAAGAAAGACGGTGCGTGGCGAATCTGTGGTGACTACCGTAGGCTAAACAGCGTCACAGAACCAGATAAATACCCACTGCCGTACTTGCACGATTTTTCCATCGCTCTTCATGGAAAAACGTCTTTTTCCAAGATAGATCTCTTCAAGGAATACCATCAAATACCGATGGCACCTGAAGATATCCCTAAGACCGCGGTTATTACCCCTTTCGGTTTATTCGAATACTTGGTTACACCATTTGGTCTTCGTAACGCGTGCCAATCGTTTCAACGCTATATTAACCGCGCATTGGCCGGTTTAGATTTTGCTTTCTGTTACATAGACGACATTTTAATTTTCTCTTCTAGTCCTGAAGAGCATTTAAAACATCTACGCATAGTGTTCGAACGTCTTAAGCAGTTCGGTCTGCGTATTAACCTGCATAAATGCGAATTTTTGAAGCAAGAGCTCGAGTTTCTTGGTCACTTCATCGACAAGAACGGCTCACGTGCGACGAAGGATAAGGTTCAAGCTGTCGCGAACTTTCCAAAACCTAAAACTGTAGTGCAACTGCGCCGATTTTTAGGTTTGGTAAATACTTATCGTAGTAGCTTCCCCATGCCGCATCAATTCAGGCGCTTCTGAACGAGTTCATCAAGGGTTCTACTAAGAATGACAAGCGTGAGATTGTCTGAACACCCGAGGCTGAAGCAGCGTTTGAACACGTCAAAGACGACCTCGCAAAAGCTACTCTGCTTTGCCACCCTTCTGCGGACGCGCAAATTCGTTTGGTTACAGACGCTTCGGATATTGCGATGGGAGCTGCACTCGAACAGCTGCAGAACGGTTTTTAGAAACCGTTAGGGTTTTTCTCAAGGAAATTTAATCCTGCCCAAATAAATTATAGTGCCTTTGACAGAGAGCTAACTGCTATCTATGAAGCAGTTCGTTATTTCCATTACTTCTTAGAAGGGAGAGATTTTCTCATTCGTACCGATCACAAACCGCTTATTCACGCTTTTAATCAGAAATCCGAAAAAGCTCCAGCGCGTCGAGTACGGCAATTGTCCTACATATCTCAATTCACTACACGGATAGAGCATGTGTCAGGAATCGAAAATGAAGCCGCTGATTCGTTATCACTAGTCGATTTAATCCGTCTCCCGGTAGATTTTAACATTCTTGAGTTGTCTAAACTGCAAAAAGTTGATACCGAACTCAACGAACTTCTAAACAAACCGGAGAAACATTCGCTTAACCTTAAAAGCATAGAATGGGGACAGGAGCACCACCGTGTTTTCTGTGACGTTTCGGGTAACGTTCTTCGCCCTTACATTCCGAAACCTCTTCGTAAACGCGTTTTCGAATTGTTTCACTCCTCAGCCCATCCCAGTGCCAAAGTCACTGATGCTATCGTTAAACAGCGCTACGTTTGGCCAGATATGCATAAGGATATTGTCTTATGGTCTAAATCCTGCGTAGATTGTCAGGTTTCCAAGGTGACTCGTCATGTAAAAAATAACCCTAGCAACTTCGTCGCTCCTGACTCTCGTTTTAAACACGTGCATCTAGACATTGTAGGCCCATT
>UELU01143051.1:3518-27519 GCA_900490025.1 Megastigmus dorsalis | reverse complement strand
ACAATTTAGCACAGCTATACACACATTGCAGCACAGTTATGCACATTTCAGCACAGTTATGCACGTTTTTGCACAATTCGGCACATTTCAGCACAAAATGGCACATTTAGATTCATACAGAATCATGCCAAAATGTGCCAAAATGTGTAGAGTCCAACTGTGCCAAACTGTGCACAAATGTGCCTAATTGTGCATAAATGTGCCTAACTGTGCTAAATGTGCCGAAATGTGCCAAAATGTGCCAAAATGTGTTAAATGTTCCAATTGTATATACCTGGACACATTTATGGCACATTTCGGCACATTTCTGCACAGTTAGACACAGTTCAGCACATAAGTCATTTCCACTAGGGTACTTCATGTCTCTTGATAAAAGTGATCTAACCTAACTTTTCTCATTCCGAAGGCATTCGTGCAATCTTGAACCGTGGCCAAGAGGTATGAGAGTATAAAAACCCGTACCGCAACTGTACCCTTGAGGGTTGTAAAAAATTTTGCACCATTCGTCTTGATAAAATTTTGCATTATGATAGCATTCGCAATTGGCGGTAAGCTGAATAGGATCAAAGCTAAACGCGACGCATAGATAAAGAATATTCTTCAGCCGCAAAACTGCCATCTTCACGATAACAACGTAAAAAATGAAGATTATAATTACAGTTCTGCGACAACAAGAACACTTATTTAAAAATTAAACAGTCTTAATTAATATGCTTTTATTCAAAACTTGCATATACCCTTCTGATTAAAATGATGGTGTTTGTAAACAGTTTATCCCGACGGATGTGAGATACATTCCATGATAATGGGATTTTTCTCGAGAAGAGGTGTATAAATTGTGCAAACACCTCGCGCATTTTCGGCGTGCACAGGTTGAATTTAAACTGCAAACAATTTTTGCGACATAGCCGCGATATAAATTTTACTGTCTTGGTCGGCCCCTCCCCCTTACCCCCGGCCTTAGTCAAAAGTTTACTTATTGCGCAATTCAACAGTTTGGGGCAATCAAAGCTTGCTCGTATGGAAACAAAATTTATTCCTCTATGATTTCGTGTGCGTAATTAGAATTAGTTCTGTTCAACAATTTTTCGTAACGGATATTCTGCTATTTCGCATACATAATGTATTCTCATTGATTATTCTTATCTTTCTGGAACAAGGTGAAGGTCAACATAACTTTGTCGGGAAATCGAATTACGTATAGTTTGAGAGTTATTTGAGAGATCCTACGTCAATATTTCTACATAATTGAGTTACGTTTAGGATTTCCGTAGTCAAGGTAATTTTTAATAAGAGTTTAGATAATTCAGCAGATTTTAAAGTTGTTGATAATTACGCATAACCCAGGAAGTTACTTAGTTTGGTTACGTTACTTTATTGTTAATGTATACATACATTATTTTACAAGTATTTCATTATAGTATATTCTCAAAGAAAATATAAATACCTACAATAATGTAAGTTAAACTTTCCTAGAAACTTACTTTTTCTCATTTTCGATAGTAGAATGTTTTTAAGCATAGATAATAAATTATGTCGTTTAAAGGCTTTTATGCAAATCCTGCTTTACGAGCAGCTTGGTAGGCAACAAATGTCAAAGGTAAATTGCACACATGATATATACGTGAGACTTAGTTCTAAGAAAGTGTTGTATAGTCAATTGAAAATTTTTAATTTCTCGCTTTACATTTTTCCGAAAGAGTCATACATAAATCAGAAAAGTTCTGTGATTAATAGAAATTCTAAATACAGGTGAAGTACGTCTATGAGTTACCTGTCATCTAGTAAAGTTTCAAGTAAATATTTTGATGATACATTAAAAAATTTCTGTTTCGCAGTGAGCAAATTTTTTCGAAACAACTATTTAATTTTGAATAAAAGACGTTAAACGATCATCAGAGAACCAATTGCAATTTTATTCAATACACTTTGAAAATTTTCCAACTATTTAATTCAAATAACTATTCAGGTTTCGGCCAGTTAAACAGTTTAGTGATATCGGTAGGACTTTGACGCCCTCTTTAATAATATTAAAGTTCTATTGGTTAAATTGGATATTTAATTTTCAGAGTGAAATGGATTTTCAAAGGAAATCTTATGTACTAAATAAAAACGTTTTTAAAATTTTAATAAAAATATAATTAATTATACGGGGTTTAACTAGACATATATAGGTATGTATCAGGTACAGAACTTATCATTGAAAATAATAATCACCTGTGCATTGCACATAGTTTAATAATTAATTGCATCCTTATAATTTATGTAAACACACCTGTACATAACGAATTTTAAATAAATTTTGAATAATTGAAACAAGAAATTGAAATTAATTGAATATCTGGTAAATTAATTATAACATCAGAGATATTTACGCAATTTCATTTTTAAATTTCTTCAGCTCTATTAATTTCGCAGATTTAACCAGGATTTCAGAAATTGCTTTACATCCACGCAGATGCTTTTACTCCAAGATAAAGACGTGTACTGCATGTTTCATCGTATCATACAGGTGTGGCTTATGTTAACTTCCAGAAATTGAGTCAATTTGAATGTATTTGAATACTTGGATTCTAGAAAATTGTAATTTTTGAGGAAACCATAAGTGACGATGATTTCGAAGGTTTCTACTATTGTACATTTTTGTTAATTAACCGCTTCTTCTATCGCTTCTGGTACAGTATTGATTGAAAGAAATGGATGTAAACTGGAACATAATAAAAATGGGGGAACTTTAACTTTGTTTGATTAATATTCCTGCAGAAGCAAATATGAAGCTTATATAAATATGAAGATTATTATAAATAACATTAGGATTCCAATACATTCAGATATAATTTTTTTTATCTTTAAAATTGAGACGTATTGATTAATTTTTACTTTTTCCAAATTATTTTTAAAAGATTGCACAATGGCAGCTGACTTAATATGAGTAATAATTGAATGTAAACAAGCATTCAATAAACGATTGAGCGAGACAACAAAATTATCTTCGGTGAAAAGATCGGGGAAACATATTTTTATACACGAGTTATTTTTCACTTTTTTAAAAACAGAGAGTATGCTACACATTTTAAAGGTGGGCAAACCAAGCGGTAATAAGTATTAGCTGTTTTGAATCCTGGGAAAGAAAGATGTAGCTTTTTTTTCTTAAGAACATATCCGAGCGCTAATGATTGTAACCTAATCTCATACCGTTTTTTTTCGATAAAAAGACATTTCGTACGTACATTTTATAAAAAGAAGACAAAACGATCTCCATATTAAATTCACCAATATCGGACCTACCAAGCGAAAGATCGAAAAGACTTTAAGAGAATAATAATAAAGTTCAGCGCGGCGTCTAAAAGGTCGGTAATTATCGCGCAAAATCGCCGATATAACATGAACAATGGGAGAGGCTGTTGATGCGGCGGCTACGGGAACGGCAACCGGAGCTGATTCCGTGCACAAGTGTATAATCGCGGGTACGTTATTTCCATCACGTACTACGCAACGATGGCCGACTAGCTCGATGAGTAATAACCCAGGCATGATTAATGCCCGGGCGACCGTCAGAAGCTTCGCGAGTTATATACATACTCAGTAATGGGCAAGGGCAGTGAAATCCGCTCGCTCGCTGGGCTATATAAACCTTCATCCCGCCCTTATACCCAGCGCCTTATAGAGAAAGGTAGAGGAACGCCGTGCACATAGAAACTGGTGGCGCATAGTGTTAATCTTGGATGCGGCTTGGATGAGAGCTCGGAAGGAGGGGGGGGGGATGAAACTGTGAAAGTTTTGCGAATCGATAAATTGAACTGCGATAAATTATCCCACCTCCTCTAATCTCTCACACACTCTCTCTCCCTCTCTCTCCTCTATGTATAAACGTGTATATAATGGGTATATAGCTTAGGACACGGGAATTGGATTCGCACGAGAGGAGAGCTGGGCAGAGGCGCAGAGACCAAGTTTCTGGTTACGCTTCTGTGGGTGACCGTGTGAGCGATCGCTTTCCATGGACAATTGAGCCTCGGGAACACTTCCGATCGCAAGAGACTTTGTACTATCCTTGGATTTATAAGACTTGCCCTTCGATCCTGCGCAGGCTATATACGAAAGTGGCGTCTCTCTCTGTCTCTCTCTCTCTGTTTCTCTCTCTTGGTGCTATTGGAGGATTCTTAGACGCGAGTCACGGACGAGCTGAGACCAGTTATTATTATTCTAGAGGAAATTGTAGCAGTGGCTGAACTCGGTCGATTATATCGGAAACGATCGAGTGTGATTGTGTAATTAAAGAGAATGGGAACTCGTGCGATTGATGATCGATTGGGTATAATTGGGCGATGCGAGACTAGAGGATAAATCATTGTAACTTGTGTATGGGTGGTTCGCGTTATATATATATGTATGTATATTCGGCGCTGAGGTAACAATTTTTTACGCGGCGTTTTAATATTACAGGGGTATCATGAGAAAAGGGCAAATGTTTTATGCAAGAAGAAAAGAATTTAAATAATACCCTACATCTATTACTTACAGATTTACTTGATGGATCTGAGCTGTCTCCCCGGCATCCGATGTTGTTTTAATTTTAACGCCAATGTCTTTGCCCAAGATTTATTTACATGAATTTTTCCTATTTCATTTTCATTAATTTTCGACTGAATTGGCTTTAAGCCTTGGAGGCAATAATTACTCGAGATGAAATCTCGATATACTTAAACAAAATAATTGATTTACTTCATACGCAAGTAATCTCTTTTTGTTCTATGCAGCAAAAGAAAAACTAATTAAAACAACCCAATGAAAGTATTTCTAAATCAAAATATAATTACTGAATAGGATCTGACAGTTTTAATTACTATTTTAAAGTTTGACCGTATACGGAGAAATGATGCGGAGTCTCATAGAAAAGCTCTTTACGCGCAGTATAAGTACTGCGGCGAGTGCCATCCAATTTAATAATAGAAGAGAGGTAATAAAGAAATAGAATTTATGGTAGTGGTTCGTTTAAATGCTGACAAAAAAAAACTTCGATCCATTAAATCCTTTCTTGAAAACTCGTAAACTTTATATCTTAGCGGTCCAACATATATACATATGTTTATGTTATATACGCTCCTCTGTTTTAAGCTATATTAATCAATAGTGGGCATTTACGATATTTGCGGTATTATAATAATCATTCCAAAAGTTAACGTAGTCACAAGATTATTTTGTTTAAATGCGATTATTATTGCCTTCCATAAAGGAAAAGGAACATTATGACATTCGAATTCGCTACTCATTTTTATAATTTTAGGATATGATTTATAACCATTATCTTTTACATTTTCTTTATATAATTTTCATTAATAACTAAAAACTTTTCAAGAATTTGTGTAAACATTGCAGATATCAATCATACCGCAATCTCCTCGATTTAATAGTCTGTATATTTTATTTTCCAATTAAGAGATAATTAATTAATTTTTAATAAGTAATACATTATAAACTGTAGTGATAAAAGTAATAAATTGTCAAAAATTATAAAAAATAATTGAAAATGTTTGGAATTTAATATTTATTAATTGTGACCAAAGCTGAAATATAAAAAGTCATTGTCTTCTCGATATTAATAAAAGCAGTTCCACGAAAGCCCAGTGTGCTTTAGCCTATATGACTCGAACAGTGAAGTGTTATAGGTCACGATCGCAGTACCTTGCACCCAGTACCAAGCGAGTCAACGTTGTACAGCGTTGCATATCGCCGCACATATTTCGCAGCCAAATAGACAGCGTATACGCATAATTAATTCTGTGTCTCTAATACTGTTAAATTGAGACGAATTTCTGTATGTACAAGAGCTTAATTCCCATTCATGTCGTGGCTGCGTCGTGCTTCAAAACGTCGTGTCCTAAGAGAATTCTAAATACACTTCTCGTTGAAATGTGTAAAACTTTTGGAACTAGCCATTGCAGTTAATAACATAAACCTTGTATGATATTTCACTCTGTATAAAATATGAAAAGGCATATACAGACAAATTGTACTCTGCTAATAATGATAAAATGTACAAAGTAAGATTTGAATTCTAATTAATTTTACAGTGCCGCATGAAAACATAATTGCGTAAGTTTTGCTAATTTTTATAAAATCATTTGACTATTCTATTTATTATGCAAAAGAAGCTTAGAAAAATTTAATTAAAACGGAAGCGTGCGAGTTAAGAATTATACCTCATTTATTATCGGAAATAATAACAATTATAAATGTTTATATAGAACTACAACAAAGAAAGGGTATAATGATAAAATTCTTTACATATATTTATATATAGAAATTAGTATTGTTTATTCCTGTTATATTATTTATCATATTCATATATACTCCAATCAATTTAATAACTTATTCTATGTCATATTACGCGTTATCTTCGTAGAGCTTTGCATTCTCGAAAATCTACCGTTAATAACGGTCAAATATATATGTATATATATATTCAATTCTATTATACTCTTAACAAAATATTTAACAATATATTTTCCTCACGTATAGTTTTAACATCACATAATCTTTGATTCCCAACCGAGAATTTCATTTGACATTCATACACATTTTTTGTTTAAGGTCTTACTTCAAACACCAATTACAATTTTTTTTGGAAGGTGAAGGTGCGCTTCCAAGCGTCAATTTATTATTCACATTGACATTCGCAGTTGGACGATCCTCAATATTCAATCACAGGAGTTTCATAAACTCTGCTACAAGCTGAATTTTCAAGCCATATTTAAAGCGCAATTTAATCACGACGATCCGCATGAAATTATAACCAATCCACAAACAAGCAGCTTTGCGAACATCAATTTATAATTTACATTGACATTCGTGACTGCGCTATAAAATCACAGGAGTTTCATTATATAGCGCAACTTTGTTGTTGCGCGTATTTTATTACAAAACATTTTGTATCAATTAAATGAATGGTATTGATAATTATGTACTAAATATTTCGCGATGCGATTTCGACAATAAATACATCTTTTAAATACAACATCTATGAAAATCTGTACTTTTCTAAAATTTTGTTTTATTGATTTTTTTATTTTTTATTATATATATATTTTATATTTGTTTGACTATAATGAGCGTTTAATGTTATTTATATTAATTTGAATCTTCACGAAAAAATGTCGATAATGGACAAAAGATCTGTCATTTCATTTAACGTCAATGTTTTGACATAGTATCACTATAAAAACGTATGTCAATACTGTATGCTTTAGTAACGCAGAATCAATCATTAAGAATATCGTATTAAATTTCCATTATAAAAATCGCCCATTTCTTACATAATTGATTCTACATTACTAAGATTTTAAACGGATTCTAGCCTATTATAAGCGGTATATCTATATAATATATATATGTATAAGTTATGCTCTAAAAATTTTTGTTCAATAAATAATTTCATATTGGTTCTTTCACATCGTTTAATGTTCATACCTCTAGTTATGTCATATACTTTATCAGATAATCAACACACTTATACAAATGCAATCAATAAGAGTATTAAAATGAGTTTTTTATATTTTTGTACATAAGAGAAAAAGATACTAATTTTAAGAAAAAATAATGAATCTTTTATCTCCTACATATTTATGCAGTGCTGAAGACGCGTTGAGAATGCGTTAATTAAATTTTACACGAATTCTCCAATACAATTTTTATAGGTCTATAAAATTTGAGCTCATTTTAAATCGAAACTGAATACTTAAAGTACACATATTTTTTGCTTCTATGTTCCAAATCTAAATCTACATTTTTCATTTTCTAAACTTATAAATTTCTTAGATATTTGAATGTAGTTAATTTTATAGCAGATGTGATTTGTTTTTTTTTAGTAAATTAAAACTATATTTAGTAAGTAAAACTTTTAAATAAAATATTGATATTTTGTATTTTCTACTTTTAATATAAAAAAGTGGTAACTAATTTGTTACGCTGTATTGAAGGAAATGCAATTGCTGGTAACTATCTACTTTGGTAATATTTTTATCATTCGATCGTAATTAATTTTTTTAAATTTACAGTTAATAATTTATTTTTCAAAAACTTTAAAGGATATAAAAATAGTTTTCTTCTTACTGAAATGATTGTACACGTTTTATAGAACATTAAATTTTCATTGTATTTCTTTTTTTTTATAAGCTGTTCACAATAATGTTCATAAGTATTAGAGAGCATACTCTCACCTTCATTAAAATATTATACTTAGGCAATGGTGATCATTTTTGCTATTATTATGCTCAACAATATTTTCCAACGTGTTTAAAATGACATATTACATTCAAAAATATAAATTAAGTATTCAAATTTTCAGAGTAAAACTTTAATAAAAGTAATAAGCATAATAAATCTGTTCAACACACTGGTTTTTTTTCTCATTCGGTGCAAGTTTTCTCAGTTGTGTTTGATATTATTAATGCATGAGTAATTCCTTGGGATAAAGCTAAGTCTACCATTAATTCTGTGGGTATTTAAATCGTTTTATAAAATTCTTGCCGCAAATAGCAGTTAATAACATCTGAACTACATAATTTTTTAATCAATAATAATTTAGCCTTACAAAAAAGAAGACCCTTCCAATTTGAATATTTCGATGCTTACGTAATATATTCTTTGAGCAGAATTCTAATGCCTTCTTGTGATTTATAAAAAGCCACTACATTAATAAATAATCCTATTATTAAAATATTTAATTATAATATGAAAAATATACCTGAAATTAAGTTTTATAGCAAAAAGTTCCAGTAATTTTAACATGCAATTTTAAATGCGTACAGTATGTTTTATTACATAAATAATTGAAAGTATTTTTAAAATATTTTTAAAATTAAAATCATATAAGTAAACGATTAATTTGTGTGCAATCCTTGATTGAACAACGGATGTATCAGCACCTGTGATAAATCTGCATTAAAACAACTAAACAAATTAACACGAGCCTCTTTACAAACAGTTTTTCTCGCAGTCTAGTCTAAGGTAATAAATTACTTTCTATCGCTAACAAAAACATCGCTCCTTTGAAAAGTACCACATTACCCCATCTTAGCATTAAACACTTATCAAGTACAAAGGAGCGTCGTCGATGAGGGAGCTCGTCAACTGCAAATAGCCGTCAAACTTTATCCCAAAGATGCTCCTTTGTGGAACGGTACTTTATTCCCGAGTTCCCGCGAGTGAAAAGCCTCCGCGGCGCAAAGTTGGTCGAAAGTTCACCTTCGATCGCGGCTCCATCGGAACGCAGGAACGTCCTCAACCAGGTCCACCTGGTCTGGCTGGTGTTCACGGTACGAGGTTGTTTTGTAGGGACTGTAACCGGACAGGGACAAGTCCGGACTCTCCGGGGGTAATACAGCGCTGAGGGATCTCGGGGAACGAGGACCACCGGAACCACCTGGTACACAGGCTGCGGTACTGCCGTTCATGGAGTTGCTGCTACCTGCCCGTGATCTGGGCGTACCGCCGGAAATCGAGCCGCCGACCGTGAGGGTCGAGTGGTGACGGGTTCGTCTGCTAGATGGCGCCTGGCTGTTCTCGCAGACTCGCGTGTGATGTCGCCGGTTCGAGAAGCGGAAGTAGCCCCGCAGACGCTCCTTCGCTGGCCTGCCAACAGATTAACAACGGGGCTTTGTGAGTATTGGTCGGCTGTCGAGGCCCATGCCCCGGGAGTAAAGTTTTCTATACACAAGCGTTTTCATTTTTACTTTGGCCAGCTTTATTGGCTAACGAAATTATGGGGTACAGGAGGGGGTCTGTGTTAGCTGGGCTAAGTTAACTTCTTTGATCAAGAAAGTTCGCTACGGTGGTAAAGTCTTCTTCTTTACTGAATTTGTGTAGCTACGTGAAATATGAGAATGAGCCTTATAGATAAGTTAATAAAATGTGGAAAAATGTTTTATTAATAATTGTAATGCCATGGTGTTCTCTGCATTGGAACTGAAAGTATCGTGTGTTACCTGCAAGCGTGCAAGTCCGCGAGAGTTTTTCGTGGGGGATTTAGGAGATTCGGGAAAACATCGGCACCAATATTGACATAATGGGATGTTGGCTTTATTACTTATTTTCTTTCGAGTTTTCTGACGTGTAAAGACGCTGCTGTCGAAGCGGCTAAACTATCCAAGGATCAACAAGACCAAAATAAAGACAAAAGGCCAAATACAGCATCTTCCGGGTATCTGGAGCACGAACATTCACATTTACTACTAATAATGATGGTAAAGTTTGCATAGATGGTTATTTATTAGAGGTGGAGAATCGATCCATTCTAACAATAAATAATTTATTATTCGAATGGATCGATTCCTCACCACATGTATTATTCATGGTCTTATCGAAGTTGGCGACATTTGCAGATATCACGAGATTATACGCTAAGATTATATTCTAAGGTATATATTGTTTTTAATCGCGTTGTAGTTTTAAGAAGTTTTGACCTGATACAATAAATATTGATTACGGTTTCATCGTCTTTGAAATGTGGAGCAACTGGGGAAAGACAAAATTAGAAGTATTAGGTCACGCGTTTTTTAATTATATAAACATGATTAGATTCTGCAATTAGATTTATGCGTCGACATTTCTTCCTTTCTCCTCCTAATTTAATTTCCTAGCATACTCTACTGTATTATTTTTGTTCTTCCTTTAATTACCTAATACTTTTTAATTTACAAACTTCCGCAAGTTTTAAAGTAAGTTATCAACTTTGTAGAGTAAAAATTTGCATTTGCTTATGAAGGCTGTTTTCTGGTGCCAAATAATAAAGTCCACGGATCATAATTCATTTTAATGAGTTTCAGTTTCTGCGGCAATTACTGTTCAAATACAACAAAAGTAAAAATCTATAGGTTTTCATATAACTTGATAACTAAATAATCTTAAATATGATCTGGAAATGAATGATGTGAGTAGAAAAGTAATTCTATAAATTTTAGTACCTATTTATTTAAAAACTATGATTAGTAGTGCGTTGAAACTAGCCTGCTTTGGGATAACTTTAACAAAGTAAACAAACACGACAACTAATATAAACAAGCTATTTAATATTACATGTATATATAAGCTTATACAGTTTTTTGTGTATATAATATCATTAATAAATATCTTATTTTCAATGTCCTTTTCAAATAAGTCTCTAGAGTATTAACCAGAAAATAAAGCAAAGTCCAAAATAAAAGAAAAACGGATAAAAATAAAATGAATCGGTATTGTTTAACATGAACCTCGGTCCAGCTATACGAACACACATCGATAGCGTGACGCAGTAGAGACCGCTGCAGTTGTACAAAATTATGCGGGTAGAATAAGGACATATCTCGTGTAACACTTCATAGCGCAACTTAGCTGCGGCAAGACTGCAGATGCACAGCACAATTATCGTCGATCGTAAATTTCGTGTGCAGCTCTACTCTAGCAATGTGGCTAGCCAGTAAATAAACCATCCGCGCTGTTTGCCGAAACGCAATACGTCGCTGTCTCGGAGGAGAGCTACGGCTATCAGCAGAGTCGCATCCAATGTCTATATCGCTAAACTGCAATCCTGTATCGTAGTCTGTTTACTTCCGAGTGTTTGCGCAGAAAGCTACGTGTGTTACTGCTGTTTTTCTTTTCTGTTACAGCCGGATCTTTTCCTCTAATACTTAGATTGGCATCTTGTTTTATGACGCTTGTAGCGCGGTTTGTGTTTTTTTTTTTTTTTTTTTTTTTTGAGAAAATCGTATTGGATTAGTGGTTGCAGAGTGAATTTGATACCGTTACATCGTGTGATATAAACGAAGATGTTTACTAAAGTAGTAAAATATAGATGGACTTTTGGCCGAGTTTAGTAACTGAAATACTGTAGACGCTACGAGTAATTCTCATCTTAGCATTTTAAAGAAGAAATTTAAATCATTTCAATTTATAAACTAAATTGAATAAAATAAAAAAGTGTTGAGCTTAAAAAGGGTGAAAGTTTTGCGGGGGCACCATGTTGTATACGAATTACGTATTCTGGTATCATACGCTGTAGCGAACTTTTCAACTGCTATAAACTGGTGAGCGCGAAGGATATTTGAAAAATTCTTAAACTTTAAAGTAACAAATTTCTATGATCTAGTGATAGAACGTTAAGTATGAAAGAATCATCTCAAGATTGAATTGCACCTTTGGGAAAAGTTCAAGCACTTTTTCGTACAAGATGTTTTTATTGATTTTAATATTTTGTTGAGTGTTTGTAATCAATAGTATATCGACGTAATCTTGTACTTTCTTTATTATTCCCTTTTTTTATTAATCTAGAAAAATTATATTTCCTCTCTTGATTTTGTCTTATTATTATCATAACTGCAGGCTAATTTTGAAACAATTTCAAGTATTACGCTGTGAAATAAAATAATGTCATATTCAAGGTTTTATGATCGATCATCATTTTTTGTCAAATTTTCGTCCCTCGAGATTGAATATTTAGAATGACATGACACTTTTGTATAACATGATTATATTTTTTATGTAAGTGTTTTATATATTTTTTTTATGTATTTCACTGGGGTAGTGTACATTCAAGGAAGGGTCTCTTAACCGAGAGAGGAAATTCCAGTACCACGGATTCCATCTTTACGACAGCTGGCGCACTGCGTACGGACGTAAAGTCTGAGAAATTTCTCTGAGTTTGTGACTGCTTTGACGAACTCAACGCCTATGTTCGCTTACATTGCATCCCAATAAAATCCGTATTATCAAATTAATCTTCTATTTTATTTGCGCGGTTTATTCGGTATATAAATTTTGTATAGCACCAAGAAATTTACGTTTTTTTTTTATTGGAATACTATACGAATTGTTGGTAGCTGTTAACAGTGTTTTGATCATTAATTACCTCACCTAATAATCTATCGAGTAAAATGTTATCAATTTTACAGTATATGTGAAATATTTAAATGATAGCAGTAAATTAGGTATTACGAAGATAAATTCCGCTGTAGATATACAAATAGCTCAATCACGTAAATGTGCAATGTAGTAATAAACTAAAATTAAATTGAAATTCAATTCTTTCAAATTCTTACCGACTAAATTGATAAGTTGATACACTTGTTAGTAGAAAATAATTTTAAAGAATATTTTTTTAAAAATATATCACACTGGATGATATCTAAATAATATTATGAAAGGTCTCAGATAGAAATTCATGTTGATTGGAAAGCTAGTTAAATCCTTGCTAATTGGTAGTTGAAAATACATGATGGTAACGTTGCGAGACCATTTTAATCATTTCATTGAATCTTTTTAATTCTCACTGTTTATTTCGGAACAGTGTAGATCAATTAATTATTATTTTGTATAAAATAAAAGTTGATAATTTGTAGGAACAAACAGTACAGTATTTCGTTTCTTGTATCAGACAATTACATTTTGTAAAATACCTGATATCGTTGTTAACACAAATACATTTTGTATCGAAATAATAATTTATCACTGCGAACATGAGATTCCAGTTTTACGAATTTTCTTCTTTAATGGTTACGAGTTTCAAATTCTATAGATAATGCAACCACGCCATACGAAATTCCGCGAATACATAAAACAGCGGCTTTATAAGTAAAACATAAATTAAGTACATATAGAAGCCACTCGATCTAGCAATGGTGTTTACTCTATACTCCAGTAATATAAACAGCTTATTTAAAGACAGGATCCAATAAAATAAGACTACGCTGCTATTTCAATGAATCCTAATGAAAGTGCGCCATTTCTCGATAACTTTAGTTTCTTCGACGCAATGATATCGCTGTACCTGCTTTTAACTTGGATTCTTTATAGCTGAACATTTTTTATCTAAACGGTCGATAAGTTGATCTTTTTCCTATTTCTCTGTCTTTTTTTTATTATATGATTTATCGAGATTCTAAATCACCCTGGTTGCCTTCGTATCTATCTGAAGAAAAAATTACTAAAAAGCACGAGATACTGAATTACTTAGTTTATACATCCCCGAAATACTTCAGATTATATTACTTCTTTTATAGGATATCGGATCTATCAGATGGCAAATTATACTTTAAGAATATACCGTGATCAAATTATGTTATCATCATAATTATAAGCTCGAATAACGGAATCACGAAAATACTATCAATAAATTAATAATTATAGATGAATAATTTAAAAAATGTAACGATTTAAACTATTGAAAGGAAAATAATTCATCATCAATAAGGCTTCATGAAACTCTGAAACTATTCCTAATGGAAACCTCACTTACAATACGAAACCTTTTACAGTCCATAGTAACTTTCACCGCAATAAAGTCTTATAAATGATACAAAACCCAATTATTTTGACGGAACTTTGATGGAAATCGAATTATGAAAATCTATTTAGCTGTTTTTAATGAAACGAATTTATTGATTTATTTAAAACATTAAACGGGCATAATCATTAAAAAAGACAAAAAATATGTACAAAAAACATAAAACCAATTATAAAAATATTCTTACAAACTACAAACTAATAAATATCGTATAATCTGATAATTTAAAATAAACGTATGATAAATTAAAAGCAAAACATATTCTTTTGAAAATAGAAATAAATTTCTATTTGAAAATTCGTAGAACTAATAACAATTTTCCATAACAGCATTTATTAAATATGTATAGTCGATACTACGTTACAAGAACATTCTAACCTCTCGTAATTATACTATTAGTTACTATACCCTATCTATGAAGGCAAAACGAATGTGTAGGTTAATGAGGTATCATAAATAACTATAGAAAACTTTCTCTCACCATCTCGATATATATATATATACCGACTTGGCCACGTGCCCCGGCTATTATATTGTTCTCAATTATCTCTCGCTATTTTATTCATTAGGCGTATTTATACTCTTTTACCAGTTCGCATATTTACAAATGGAATGCAATAATGAGCTATAAGCGTGCCCCCATCCTATCAGCACGAAAGTGCGGTAGAGGCCTCGAGACGGCATGCCAAGAATGTTTCCTCCAATCCAATGAACAGCTACTTCATTCCTACTTCGGGGAGTGTAACACTGTCGTTTTTCCCTTAATGTTATTGATCTCCGAGCAACAGCGCGCTTTGAAATTCAGTCCTACGCACTGCATATATATACTTCTAACTCCCTGACAATGGACGTTGAGAAAAAAGTTCTTACGAGATTCCTCTCCCCTTTCTCTTTCTTTCCTCTGCCCTCTGTCAGAAAGTCTTAAGAGCTCTCGTGAAAACAAGTGGCATTATTCTCCCCCTTCTTCTCCTCTTTTTCAGTTTCTCGCTCCTCTCGCATGCTAACAACGTAAGTGTCATCTTCCAAGGGATTCGCTCTCTGCAGCACAATGAGAAAAAGATTTATTTATATCTAAGGTCGTTGATAATATTCAACTAATCTACCCCCTTCATCCAAACCAATCTCGTCATCTGGGGATAAATATTTTAAATGCGAATATATTTTTACTCTAGGTGTCACATATACCATGGAAGGTAAATCATGTATAGGAAGACGTAAACTTGCTCTCCCTTTGGACACGTACACACACACATGGGACACGAGTGTGCGCGCGCGTGAACTAGCGTATATGTACAGCTGAAATCCAAGTGTAAATTAGTTTTGGAACTAGAGTTAGTCGATGGCTCTGCTATAATCCGCGGTTCTCTTGTTCGTCGAGGTCCCCTGTACACAGTTCGACATAACCAATAAAAGATGGCTCCCCGCTAAGTAAACAAAGATATCAAGAGAGGAACAAAGCTCGGGAGAGAACGAGATTTTGTGTGTGTGTGAGAGAGAGAGAGAGAGAGAGAGAGCAGGAGAAAGTTGGATATAGATGAAACTGAATTAGAGAGAGATAGAGGATAGGGCTAATAAATGAGCGCAAGAGATGAACAGAGATTAATTATATTCATTCTCGCGATAAATCCGTGGGCGCTTATTGAAAATTTTGCGTCAAAATGCTTGATAGGCGCCGAATACCATTGAACACAAAGGAATCGCCACTGAAATACACGGCTTTAGGTGAATGAAGGTACTTTTATTTTGTCTAATGCAATTGTTCAGAAAAAAGCATTAATCGTTGATTTAGCATTTATATAATCCAGAGCTCACTTTCATTGTTAAATAACAATGTGTGTGCTACTCGTATAGGAAATTAATTTCTATTGTAGTGAATGTACCAGAAATTACTAAATTTACCGACGAATAGAGGCTATGCACCCTCTGGAATACACGTATTGCTAAAGCTTTGGGATTAGTTTTCTATTATTTAATAATGAAGCTATTGATTTTAAGAGACTTTAGAAACCAAGATAAAGCTGAAAAGATTAATTCTCTCATGTATAGCACTAAAAATATATAGATTATAACTATTAAAAATACATATACAGATTCACTAGGATCTTTCTGAATAAAAGTCTAGGTATTTGCTTCAAGCTGAGCAAGATTGTCCATTCAAAGTATATAAATAATAATAAAGTTAACAAATTAATTGAATTGAAAAGCAACTCACATAGAGTGTATTGGAATTATTATAGTTAGATTACTTTAAAATTAACGACTCAGAGAATATTAAAGGCAAGATCTTTGTAATTTTTCTGCGAAATATGTACCGACAGTAATGCCAAGACAATTTATGAGTGTTTAACTGAGTTGAAAACTTGATTGATCAAACTATAATGTCTTTGATCGAATTAATTGAACAATATCTAAAGTGGATAGAGTATAGCTATACTACGATCTTACATTACCTAGAAGAAAATGTATAGCACTTACATTCTGAAGTTAGAAGGCACATTGAACGCTAAAACTCTTTTGGTATAAAGGCTATCTACAAAATTTGATAAAAACTGTAAATAAATTTATAAAACAAAATTTTAAAAACACGTAAATAGCACTTCCTGATAGACCTTTAAATATTTAAAAAATTTCTCATTTTGAAAAAATTAAATCATTATATTTACTTTAAAGTTGCTCAGTTCATTGACTCCTCAATTCACTCCAGCTTACAATCAAATTGAATAAACTTTTCCATAATTAATCAGCTTCGAAATTCTTTCAGGTGACAAAAGCAGTAGAGAGAAGGCGAAATGGAAGGATGACGAAGAGGAGAATCCGTGATACAAAGTAGGAGTAGAAAGTTGATCGTCTTCGACGAATAGGATAATTGATGGGCACCTAGATAGTGTGTGCTCTTGATTTGTAAGGAAATAAGTTGGTTGTCCACTTCTTTTGAGCCAAACGTCTGGATCCATTTTGTTTGATTTCCAAGATTTCCTCGCAAATATCTCGATGGGATTCTCCTATTATTCTCGAACCAGGTTTGCAGATTATTAGATATTCAACGATTCACTTATATTGGTGCAACGAGAATAATAAGAAATTAAAAAGTTGAATGAATGGTCCCGACATACAAAAAAAGAGTTTCTCAATGCTTATACTCCTATTTTATTCCTATCCAAAGAACCTATTTTATACTCGGAATGATTACGAGTATAAAGCGAATCTTTATAATTTTTGCTAACCGGTCGATATTATTTCTCACAGCAGAGAGCAATATTCGAACTCAAATAGTTCGTTAAACGTTATAGATGCAGCGCCGCATAGAAATTATTCAGGAGTTTGTTAGTCTACAAGGACGGAGCCAAATCGCTCGATAAACGCTCCAATAATACGATGATGCCTTGCTGCATACGACCTCTCGGTGATTTGACAAATTGGCTAAGTAATTTATGTATATCCATAGATTTAAGTTCTTAATTATTATAATTTCTCATATTAATTGCAGCTAAAATTATCTCAATAATGAATTAATAACATTATCTTAATTTAGTAGCGGGTTTTAGATAATATCCTAGACGTAATCGTATGCTACAAACGTTAATGTTCCTTTTGTTTAACGATTATTATTAAGAACCAATTTGATCGTTAATAATATTAATCATATATTGGAAAATTGATATGCCAATTTAG
Source organism: Megastigmus dorsalis (assembly GCA_900490025.1). Lineage (NCBI taxonomy): Eukaryota > Metazoa > Arthropoda > Insecta > Hymenoptera > Megastigmidae > Megastigmus > Megastigmus dorsalis. Next base: position 9,530 of record UELU01143051.1, on the reverse strand, counting down.
AACAGAGATGAAGCAGATGTATAAATTAGAGAGTTTATAAGCACTTGAATATATATATATTATAAGTTAAGTTTTATATCCATTTTCTGTATAATTAAGGAGAATCCCGATAATAGCAGCTGCTACTGAGAATAGTTGAATAAAACCTAGTTCATTCTTTATTTTATTTTTGTTTAAACAATTTTATTTAAAAAGGTGACCTATATAGTATAAATTATTACGCTACTGAAGTTAGCTAAAATAGTTGAAATGAATAGTTAATGCCTTTTGCAAAATCAAAAACGAATAAAAGAATAAAAGAATAAATTTTTATTTCTACGCAAGCTTCAATAAGTCCAAGTTGTATTTAAAATTATTTTTTGAATTTCTTATTATTTGATTTTATAGCCTGACTAGGAGACGTATCATATATTTAAAGAAATTGAAAAAACCCATTTTATTACATCCAAGTTAATAAGACTGTATTAATTTCGTACCCGTGTATTGGTAGTGTTCAGGTTATAAAAAGGGTTCTACAGTTAAATTTTTCGAATGTCGCGCATTGATCGACACGTTTTATTATACTAAATGCGTTAGACTTCACTTAAGCCAGCGCATACGTCTTCGTTCGAACGGCGTAATTCTCCGGGGAGGCACGTAAATCGAAGATTCCGTATACCTCGCCGAACTCGTATTATAATACTAGCGTGGGAAAATGATGGATATCATCGAGGACGTTGATTCATTATTTTAAGTACACGAGGGTCAGGATGTCTATAAGAACCAGTGTATATAAGGTATATAGAGTTTTTCAGTTAAAATTTAATTAAAGCGCTCCGGTCACTTTAATGGTTTTTTTTATACAGGAAACTTTTTTTTTATGTCATATAAAGTATAGCATTTCAGTGTATACATTTCTGCATTAAGATATTTTTTTCTGAAAACATATTTTATCGATATCTCATTAGCTTATGAATGAGTTTAACCGTAACGACAATCGAGTCGTAAACTGCTTTAATGCTTGAAATAAAAATGGAAACATTTCATCGATCGGAAATCGTTTATACGTTATAGATAGGTATATTGTAAAAAAAAGTCTTAGATTAGATTCTATAAATAAATGGGAAGATCGAGAAATAGTTTCTATGGAACGCAATGGATTGATATAGAAATATCCTTCACCTTTATTTTTTTTCTCATTAGCTTACACATTGAAAATGTTTTTTTACAGAATCGTATTTTACAGAAAATGTAAATTTTTTCATTAAATAAAATGAATATGTTTTATAAATGTAATACATATTATTCTTTTGAATAAAAAAAATGAATGTTTCCAGTCTTAGTTTTAAGTTAATTAATATTTCGTTTGTAGATTTTTTCAACCATGATTTTTTCGTAAAGATGCAGCGATAAATGTATGGAATTTTCAATCAAAAAGCATAATCTATGTTATTTACAATTCAAGGAAAAACACAACCAGGAAAATTACTTTTGTCGATCCGGGAGTACATCTGGTCAAGAACCAAAAAAGTTGTTGCCTTCAGGTATATGATAATGTAGGCCCTTGAGGTAATCTATGAAATCGATGGTATCATTTGATAGCAGAAAAAACATGAATTTAGAACAGTGTTTGGTGGTAGCCCTAGGGAAATTGAAAGGGTATATACTATCTATAAACCCAGGGCTGAACAAACCAGCCTTATTCTACTTAAGGAAAATATAACGTTGGATAAAATATTCAGATAGAGCACTTAGGTATTATATGTTTTTGAAACATTCATAAATTAATTATTTGCTTTGGAATATTTCTTTTGAGACTGTCACGAATGTCAATTAAGTCAGTAAATATCAATTGTCGGTGAAATGCTCACAACGTAATTGCGTATTTTCAATCATTTCCATTGGTTAATTCTTCGTAATTGCGTACACGTAATTGTTTACATTCAGAATAATTAGAGCTTCGGAGATGTTCTGGTTACCAAACCCATTCAGAGGCTGTCGTTGCAATAATGTACAAGATCCATTGAGTGTTCGTAATGGAATTCCGTGATCAACTCAAAGCAATAGAAATTGGAACTAAGCAATAATTAAAATTTTTGGAAAGGAATACAAAAGAAAGTACATATTGCAATAGTTTTTTCATAATAGAATACTAAAATTCATTATGAAGAACAAGGGGATCAGTTCTCAATATTGAAAAAATTAAAAAAGAAATATTATGCTACTGTCAATAAGCATTGATGAACGGTAATTTCACGTATCGACAACATTAATATGATTGCGCTATAGAATGGTAAACACAAAGGAAAGTGCGTGTGACAATGCATAATTTTGCCGCTAATGAGATACGGAAATACATTTTTACAAAGTTTTTACAAATATTATCAGCGAGAATACATTTACGGTTTTATACCTTTTTTGAAAACAATTTCAAAGTAGAGCCCAATTCTAGGGTGAGAATTCAGCTGAACTCGAAAAATGTTAAAATAATGAAAATTGCACGAAAAAAGTATGAATTGGTAATTGGCGATAACTATGCTCCACCAACTCGTCAAAATAATCCTTGTAGAGCTGATATTCTACCCTTAACATGACCAGTATATCTGAGGTATGTAAAATTAGTATACGAGTTCGAGTATATTCTTAGTTTATGCAAGATTATTGAAAACTAATCGTTCTTCTCTGAAAATTCACTGACGAATAGAATATACTGAGATGGAGCTTTACACATTGCAATGCTGCATTTTATGTTAAGATTGTAATATTAGGAATTTTGGTTAAGGAGAACTTTTATTTTTACACGAGTAAATGATGTATATAAAGAGCAGGACTAGCTGGCTATACGGGGTCATGTGGATATACACTGCGTGCAATTGACTACGTCAACGTTACATAGTTAAGTCACATATATATATATCGTCTTCGGTGTTTGCCTCCGTTATTGAAGCATTAACAGCTCTTCGCTGCCATGTATCGTTGGCGTCGCCAATTACAAGCCGTGTGTGTCCACATGCCCCTGCATGGCCAACTAGACTTGCTCTTTAACTTTTCTTTTTATAAAAAAAATTGATTACGCTTTTAAAAATGATCGAATAAGTAATTATAACACACTTTGACCTTTTAATTTACGCTGTCTAAGTACCCACTCCAAGTTACCTACAATTCGAACTTACTTACATTTCATCTAAGTAATTCAGTTTCTGAGCTTACTTAGCCTTAGGTAATGAGTTCACAACGAGGCTACTTGGCAGGAGAAAGCGCTCGCAAAAAAATTCTTCAGTAACTACAAAATTGCTTTTTAGCCAGCTTTTACAAAAGTTTGAAAATACCGTTGCTTATACGTGTAGCACTTCAAATTACGATAATTCATTATTCCTTGAAATTATTTACATTTTAGATACCAAATACTTTTTTAAAACACGTGCGTCAGCCATCCCGGGTCTACCCAGTCCATGTACATTTTTGATCTACACCGTAAAAAACAAAATACATCGTTCCATTAACATCTCGAACATCCAAAATCGATACGTCCACGGGTATGTGGTTTTTGCGTGACGCGAGGCTCCCCAATCCCTTTTCCACTTGCCAACGATTCCCACCCTAATGTTTTCCCGCTGCACGGTGAATAATGAAAAGCGTCGGAGCGTCGCGCACGCGGCAGGGAAAAAATAAAGTCGCGGCAGCTGTTGCTCGCCGATGCTACCGCTGCAGAGAGGGAAACGAGATTCCGGACCTTGACATCCAATCTCAGCGAGTTTAATAAGAGGCAAATCTTTGGAGGCGAGTTGCGCGCCCGACAAATTCTCCGCGTTCTACAATCCGACCGGTCTTCCACTGGCGCGACACGTCGCGACGTCTAGGAGAAAAGCGCATTGTATCTGTTATACATATATATATGAGCGTTGGGCCCGTTATGGCGCTACTCCCACACCGACACCGAGGAGAGCTCTTTGTCCATAGGCGCCCGCCGCGTTTGGCTCGGCCGTCAGTCCGTGAAATTCAGCTTGCCATTGTACGACTCGGTGACATCTATAATTAACTGTCTCTCTCTCTCTCTCTCTCTCTCTCACACACACACACACACACACACAGTCAGACGCGGATGAGCTGCGGAACGTAAATAACGGGAGCGCGGCGCGGGATGACCTCGGCATCGTAAACATTACTGCGCGCAATTCACGAGTGTAAATGCCTCTATATCGTGGCACTGCGTATCTGGTCTCTACCCTGTCGCCCCCTCCTCCTCCTCCCCCAACCTGTTTCTGTATATATATATATGTATACAGAGTTCGGTGTATATCTCTTTCAATAGAGTATAGATTGGTGGGACGTGAAGTGTGCTTAATTCCTAGAGTACATAGTTTCAAGTGGTTTGTGCGTGTGTGCGCGAGGGGAAGAAAAAGCTTGTTAGTGGAGGATTTTCTTGGGGCTGGCAGTGCCGACGCGGAGGAAAATGATTTTTTTTTTTCAAGCGAGGGGGATGGAAAGTATATATACAAGCGATGGGAATACGTTCGAAGTGATTAGCCTTTTTTTCGTGTATCTCGAGTGGTGGTTGTTTTATCATTAAATTTTTTCTCTTAAACTTTTCCGTTGTTTGCGGGAATTATTACATTATTGGAATCGATATATCTATCAATGGCAGCAGATCGTAAAAAGAATTTATTCGAATTTCAAGGGATCGTAAACATGGCATTTTATTTTCAGGTCCGGAGAATAACATTAAGAACGAAAGTATAAGGCAATATTAATGTTTATAAAGTGTTGTAGAGAGGATGTATAATATTACATAAAGTACAGGATGTGCAGTAAATTGTTGTGTGTTTTGCCGAGCTAAATAAACTATACAATTCTAACCTTTTTTTCAAGTTTTTCATTATTTTCTTTTAACCGTTCACAAGAGAAAATAACTTTGTTTTACGAAGAACTACACTCGAGGCACTGCGTAATTTTCAGCAAATTTATGTTTTTTTTATATAACTGCATATATACACTTTTACGCGTATATACTCGTAATTAGAATATAAAAGAGATAGAACATTTTTTGTCAGCTGTGAATTCGCGTTTTATAATTTTTTTGTTTTTCAGCATTTGTCCGCGTTGGTAAAAAGATCCGTAACGTGAAGAGATGGTCATCTTTTATGAAAAGATGAGCGAGCTAGCAAGGCATTGTTGCGGAACTTTATAGTACTTTGATCAAGTGATGCCCGTGGCTTCATTTTCCTTTAAAAGCTCTCAAAGGCCAAGTGTACTTTAGAATATGAAACTTTAAAAAGACGAACATATTTTACATTTTGGACTTTCTCGAGCGAGAATGCAAATTCCAAGATAAATTTTGACCCTTTTGCACGTGAAGTATGAGAGTCAACGTTAACGGGAGAAACATTCTGTCTGTTTTACGAGTGCACAAGCGCGTTTCTTTTGAGATCCACATTTTTTATGGTCGAGTTGTAAAACAAGACGGGCGAAAGAATCGACCCTTGCTTTAAGCTTCAAGTCGTTTTGATGTCATTCGTTTTTCGGTGTAATTAAACTCGTTTTGTGCGAGAGAGAGAGAGAGAGAGAGAGAGAGAGATAAGGTAATTGCAGTCCGAGTTCTCTGCTCAAGCCTTTGCTCGTAGATGCTCGTATTATTTAGGTAACATAATACAACTGATTTAATATACACATACTATCGCACAAAAAAATATGGTAAAATTTGATAAAAGACATTTCGAAAGCAGAAATATAGATATAACTAAATATTGCGACCGTTTAAAGAGGCTTTGACCGATTTGCATTACGAGATTACAAGAAAAGGGTAAGTCATATTTGGGTTAGTGCATTTGATACGGTATAGTGCACTCGAGCAAGCAGAAATCAGAATATTTACCTTACGTGATTAGTGGTAACTGCTTCGAGTGGAACCACAGTCGGAAGTTTTATTACTTCTCTATCAGATAAGGTCCGCTTTAATATCTCGTAATATTTTATACCGTATATTAAAATTTAAGTTCAATTCAGCGAAATTCATGGGGAGGGGGGGGGGGGAAA
>UELU01143047.1:16830-43891 GCA_900490025.1 Megastigmus dorsalis | reverse complement strand
CAGTATATCTATATATACTGCACTGCACAGGCTTATAATACGCTCGCGTGCGCTATATGTTTAATCCAAAATAACATGTTCCCACTCTTTTTTTTTTTAAATTTGCTTTACAGGAAGTTGTAGAGGAAGGTTCAAAATTTATGTTTCCATGGTGAACTAAACAAAAAAGTTTTTTTTCATACCTATACATGTCTCTAAAAAACGGAATAATCGCATTTTTCTAAACTTTGGGAATTTTTTACTCAAAAACAACACATCCTACGACAAAACGACTAAGGACCTTTTTTTTTAGAATGGTCGATTGAATCTAAAAATATTTTTTTCGGATCAAAAAAATCACTTTTACTAATTTGTTTAAAAAAAATTGTTTAAATATATTTAACCAAGTTGCGCGATGGCAACATGAAGCTTCTTATTCTGTGAGATCTAATGAACGTAATTATGATAAAATTGTCCAGTAGAATTCATCTTCCACGGGTCCGCCGATTTTGCTCGGTCTATTTACTATTTTTAAATTTTCCGCTATCCTAATATATAACGCCAGTTTTTTACAAAGTGAATCAAGCGAGCAGTAAACAGACTCACAAATATTTTTCAGAAAATGATCAAATCATATTCAAAAATGGTTTTATTATATTTAAAACTTATTCATAATTGTTTAGTATAAAACTGGAACTATTTGATAGAGTGCTTAGATATCATTTGATTAGCGCTGCAGGAAAATAAGGAAGTTCGTGACCCGCCATTTTATATTTCTTTACTACGGGGGACTCGAAGACTTGCCGTCATGAGGTATTAATTTCTCTTAATAATTTCTTATTTTAAGTGAAAATAATATAAATAAATATGTGTCATGAGGAAATAAGTGAACTCTATAATAAAATTATAATTAAAAATATATAAGTTTGTTAATAAACAAGTGTTTACTTTAATATTTTGTTAAAAATGTGTTGAGGTGCCACATGGTGTGATCTGAAATAACCTTAATTACGAATTCTTTTTTATCTTATTTTAATGCATTTGTTACAAATGCTACATCATACACATTTTCTATTTTTATTATATTTTATATAAAAAAAATAAATCTTACATTGTTTCTATTAAAAACAAAGATAACATAACCTTATTATTTCACAGTTCGCTAAAGTTACAGAAGAGGCTAGCAGCCTCGGTTATGCGATGTGGTAAAAAGAAAGTTTGGTTGGATCCTAATGAAATCAATGAGATTGCAAACACCAATTCACGTAAGTTCAATTTTAGATTTTTAATTAAAAAAATCTTAAACATAAATAGTAGTTTACTGTTACTCTTCGAAGATGATATTGAGGATTCTTTAATTTCCAGGTCAGAACATTCGCAAATTGATCAAGGATGGTTTGATCATCAAAAAGCCTGTTGCTGTTCACTCTAGGGCCCGAGTACGCAAAAACACAGAAGCCAGGCGAAAGGGACGTCACTGTGGTTTTGGTAAAAGAAAAGGTACTGCGAACGCTCGTACGCCTCAGAAAGTAAGTATTATTTATTTCTCTTTCAAATAGGTTCATACTAAATATATTAAATGGAAAATAATAAGATTTTTATTTTTATTAAATTTTTAATAAAACTGGACAATATAAGAATAAAAATTATTCAATTTCATAAGTAATTTCATAGCTTATATTAAATTAGATTATAAGAAGTTTATCAATAAATTATTTAAGTTGTATAAAATTAGATACATTGTACAAAATTATCCACTTAACTTTTTCATGTGAGTAAGAAAGTATCATTGAAATGCAATGAGCGAAGCCTTCTGTTCAGTTAGTTCGAACTTTAATAGATACCTTATTTGATGCTGATAATAGTGTAAATAGATACAAATAGGTACAAATAGAAGCATAAAGACAGGTAGCTTATAAAATATATGGGGTCACGAATTTGATGTTAGTTAATGCAGTATATCTATGTAAAATTATATGATTGCCCATATGCTAAAAAGTATTCATTTTTGACACTATACCCATTGAAGCAATAAATTTCTTCTTTACAGTATTCAATACTATCTTAATATGGTCAAACATTTTTAGTCTCGGTGTCCATAGATCCTTTTTTTATATTAATAATTTATGTATGTTATTTTTGAATTTCAGTTTTTTTTATTTAAAATGAAAAGAAATAATTTCTTTATGTGTTGCCATTATATACTTAATCAATTAACAGCAACAATAAATTAATCATATTTAATATCTATATAATTAAAAAGGGCTAAAAGTATTCAGCCATTTAAAATAATGTATATTAAAGGATGCCAAAAGATTTTTATCCTATTTTTAAGTTAGCAGAGATTTATTTTGTGAATTACTAATATTATATTGGTTATTTAACAATACTTTTAAATTCAGTAACTTGAATAAAAGTTAATTCTAGCTTAACTAATAAATCTTAATTGATTTAATGCTTCCAATAAAAAAAAAATTTAACTTATTACTCAATATAATTTGACGAACTGTTTTTCATTCATTTGTGTTAACAGGTGTTATGCAAACTTGAAGTAAAAACGATAAATAATAAAATAATAAAATAGAATACATACAAGTAGTTTGGATGCTTTTGTTGTTATTTTCCATTTAAACTTTAAATTAAATCATTTTAATAGTTTAAGTTTTTATTTAGATACCTAATATATTATGCTTTTCTTTTAGGACCTATGGATTCAGCGTATGAGAGTACTTCGTCGTTTGCTGAAAAAGTACAGAGAAACAAAGAAAATTGATAGGCATCTGTACCACTCCCTGTACATGAAGGCTAAAGGTAATGTATTCAAGAACAAGAGAGTTCTTATGGAATTCATCCACAAGAAGAAGGCTGAAAAGGCTAGGGCTGAGATGTTGTCTGACCAAGCTGAAGCCCGAAGGACAAAGGTACGTGAAGCTCGCAAGCGTAGGGCTGAACGTATTGCCACCAAGAAGCAGGAGCTGTTACAATCGTATCAGCGTGAAGATGAAGCTGCTGCAGCGCAGAAAAAGTAATCTAAGCAAAGTTAATTTTTATTCTACAAAATAAACAACAAAAAAGAACCAGATATTGTTTGTTATTTTTATTCCCTTTTTGCATCTTATTATCTATTAAAAAATTAATGAGATAAAACATGATTTTGAAATATTTAAATTTGAATTGAATATAAAATAAAATAGAAATCTTAGATTTAGAAAGATAAAGATATTAATAAATGAGTTATTATTGTATAGAAATGTATCAATTATAAGTAAATTATAAAATTATTTTATTGTTAAAAAGTAAGAAAAATATACTTAAATTCAATTGAATTCATTAAATTGAAAATTGTACTTCTTATTTCATTTTCATTTTAAAAAGCAAACTATGTAAGTTTTTGAAATGTTGAGTAAAACAATTTATTATTACAGCTATTTTGAAAATATATTTATTTTGTTATATGTTAGTTCATTTTAATGAAGGTTTTGTGTTCATTATTTTACCTATACTCATTTTATTTATAATGCTCTTTCCAGACACAAAGATCTTAGATTACTAGTAACTTTCAAGATTGAAAAACATTTACAAAGTAGATTAAACTTATTTGGTACTAAATAAATAAGAATAAAAATTGAGATGAGATTTTTCAGTAGGGCTACTTTACCGACATTGTAGTAAAAAAACTATAATAGGATTTCTGGAAAATGAAAACATTGTTGCATTTCCTTGGCTCGTAATCTATTAATTCACACAGATTTAGGCCAATATTTAAATACTGCAGGAGAGCGCGTGTCCACAAAAATTTTACGTTTCAATGGATATTACGAAAACTTTGTGGAAATCCAAGTAATTATTTACTGGGATCGAATTACTATAATGCCGTTTGAGTAGAACTATTACATCCCCTTAATGCGATAAATAATATGCAGGGATTTTTTGCAAAAGTATATGCTCTTACAAGGGTAACTCAAGGAGTCTGGAAAACCGATTTTGATAAAACTTTACAGAGACATTCATTGATCGCGAAAATATCAGATACGTTTCTCGTTATTATAATTTACATTGGTTAATATACATTGTAGAAAATGTCACAAATAAGATATCAAAAGTATAGGTAGATAATAAGCTTTCATTTGCATTTTTAAATGAGTTAGTAGCACTTTTCCTTCAAAAGTTATGAAACTAAATTCAACGTTAAATTTTAAGGCTCAAAAATTAGCTTGAATTTCGATGGCTCGTAAATTTTCGTTAATTGAAACAGTTTTTTCAAATGTATACAGCAATTAGTAGAGTATTACATATAATTGAATGTTAATTGTAGTTTAAGATTTTTGTCTGAAAAGGGCATAATATGCATATAGAAAGAAGAAAAAGACAGTTGAATTTGTACTCAGACCTGTTATTACAACTGAAAATTTCTAATGTAATTTTTACTATAGCAATTTAAAACTGAATCACTTCGTTCTGCATTGCCTACTCCAAAAATAGTGAATATCACTTATTCACATTGAACTCTTAAGGGAAACCTCATCAAAGTTGTTTTTATTGCTTCAGTCACACGTCTAAATCTTATAAATTGTCGTTTATTTTTCTATTTTTTACGTTTTAAAAAAATCTGAAAATATCTGAGACACTTCCCAGCATTTGTAATGCTTCAATAGTGTTTATATCCAAATAAGACCGTATTTTTTACATTTTAATACAATTATTAACATAATTTATATGAATTAAAAATTCAGTTAGTGCCTTATACTGATCCAGGTATGTGGCAGAGGATTAAAACAGCCAGTGTAAAGTTAGCATTAGATATCATGTATTTACAAATACAGAACTTTCAGTAAATGCGAACCTTTTTCTGTTTTTAAAAGAAATGTGTAATATATATAAATTAAGGTATATCTAGAAAATAAAAACAACAATTTTAGGAATGTAAATAAAAATTGAATTGTTATTTGATTAATTTACATTTTGCATATTATACTCTGTGGTAAACTTTAAATCTAAAATTATTACAAATATTTTGGTTCACACATTACACTTGAGCTTAAACATAACCTCACTTTGTTTCCTTCACTTCTATTCATTCTTTACATGAGTATGTTACAAATGAATTACGAAGTTCATTTAACTTTTTGTAAGATGAAAATAAATTACACATTTTTATGTTGTTTGTAACATCATAGACCTTAGAAATGAAGTGTGTATTAAAGGAAGAGTCTCTTCAATTTCCAGTAGGATTCGTGTTTTGTATAAGAGTAATATTATCGCCTTTTAACATAATCCGTCCTAGTACTTTCCTGGTCTTCGTTTTAACATGATATTCTTCAGCTTCGTCCAAAACCAAATTCATGTATTCATCGAAGCCAACTATGTGGCCTTCTATACGAAGGTTGATGTTTTCGAATAACCAAACTTGCACACGTGAACGGTTTTGCAGGTATCGAAAAATAAGATTGATGGGCTGTACCATCACCTTTTGTACTTTCTGTGGTCCTTTGTACGACATCTTGAATGATAATTTATTTTTCCTTACTAATTAATAGAAAATGTTGCGTTTATTTTTGGCGTCTAAGTACACACAGCGACTAATCACCGCCAAAATCCGGCAAGCGAAGAGTGAAGAAGCTATATATTATTATTATTTGCCGTGAGAGGAAAGTGGCGCTCCTGGTGAGAATATTATACTCTATACTTAAAACTTTTAAAAATTTTATTACATTACACAATTGTCAAATTTATAAAATAACTTAGCTGACAAAATAAGTAAATATAAATATTTAATGTGAATATTTTCATATATTTATCTTTTTTTTTAAAATATCACGTAAAAGCATAGAACACAATACAGATATTAATAGGAATAATCTCGATCAATTTTAGAATACTTCATTGGAACTACAAAACCACTAAGAATTGTGCTATATATGTTAAGTACATATATCTTTGCCATAGAATTTTGCAATAATAATTGCTTTGAATTATGTTTTCAATAAATCAGTACCTATAGGTACATATAATTAGGTGTTATCCGTGTTATACATAGAAATATAGGATGTAGCTTCATAAAAATAATAAAATGTATATGTTTGATAAAAATTGGATAGTTTTAATAACACGAAAACATATTTAGTAAAAATTGCGCCAATAGTATGAATAGTCGAGTCGACTGATGATGGGGACATGGGGTTAAATCGTTGAAACCTTAAACATATATCTTACTATACCTGAAAAAATAATAAAATAATTAATAAAGGAATATCAGTGGTTAGTGAAAACTTTTAAATATGCACATTGTCGTACGCAAAGTAAACAATATATAATTTTCAAAGGTTATGTTTATTTTTTCGTTTGCCTAATAAGCTTTGAATAATTAAATATATAAATTTGATCTAAAAGATAGAGTTATAAATATAAAAATTTTTATAGATTGAAATGTTAATTGTTCAACTTCAAAATGATAATTAAATTATCAAAGATAATCAATTGTTCTTCCGAACATCCATTGTATCCAGCTTCTAATTTACTAGAACATCCTTCAAAATCTTGGCGTTGTGCTAAACCAAATGAACTTATGGCTACAGTTACATTTCAATTAGCAGAGCCATCATGTATAACTGGATTGGATATAGGAAATTATCGTTGTTGCATAGTAGTTGTTGAAGCTTCTACTTCAGAAGAACCTGACAAATGGGTACCTATTGTGAATCATCAGTTTTTAACTCATGATGAGGCTGCGAATAGTAAGTTCAAAGACCAAGTTCAGATTTTCACGAAAAAAGAACTTAATCCAGAAAATATTAAAGTTAAATTTGATAGAATTAAAGTTAGTTGTATGCAGTCATCCAACCCAAGAGAACTTTTTGGTTTAGAGTCCATTATTTTTAAAACAGAAGTCGTAGTCGATTTAGGTCTAGATGTGTTTGGTCGTTTCAAATTGAAAGAAAATACTGATAGCAAAGTAGATGAATTTAAAGAAAAATATCTTAAACTTTTTGGAAATAAAAAGAATTACAAAGATGAATTAAAAGAAAAAATTGTTGAATCTAGTGTAAATAATTTTACTAAAAAGCAAGAAGAAAACCGTGAACCCAAGAAAAGGCCACTTTTGGAAAAATTGGAAGCCGATGCTAAATCAAACGAATCGAACTTGGGTGATTAATATTATTAATATTATTTGTTACTATGAATTTATTCATTTATGTATCTAAATGTGGTCTTCTATTTTTTATTTAGATTCTCCAAGTACAAGTAATAATTCAACATCTCTTTATACTAATTTATGGGATGATCAAGGTTCTACAAAAAAAAAAGATAAAAATTCTACTATTGTAACACGAACCTTATTTGGAGATATTATACCAAGTCCAAAACCATCTAAAAATGGTGTAGACAAATGGAAGATTTCCAAAGATTCCAATTCAAGTAGTAGTAAGCGAAGTCTTAGTCCAGGAAGCTCTCAAGAAAATGATGCAGTTTCAAAAAAAGCTCGTTGTTCTTCTTGTGATTCAAAATCAGATGAACTATGTAAAACATGTAATTTGCTAACTAAACCAAAACCATTAGTTGAAAATATTAAAAAACCAATCAAAGCCACAAAACCAAAAAAAGAGTTTAGCAAACTATTTGAAGATATTTCATTTTCTCTCAGTGGATACGTTAATCCTCAAAGAGATGAAATTAGAAGAAAAGCATTAAAAATGGGAGCAAAATATATTGCAGACCCTAATATAACTTACAACAAATGCTCACATTTAATTTGTGCTTTTAAAAATACTCCAAAATCTCAACAATTAAAAGGCCATTGTAAAATTGTAGGTCATAAATTTATTGAAGATTGTTTTAATAAGAAAAAAAGGTATATTATTATTATTCATGATTTAAATTTTATTTATTTATTGTATATTATATTGGCATTATAGTTTTTTTGGTAATTTTATTTTTTTTATTTTGTTCTATCGAATTAAGGTTTTTCTACTTTTACATGTATAAATTATATTGCATTGAACACAAATTAAATTTAACTATATCATGAATCATAGGATTCCATGGAGACGATATGCACTTGATAGTAAAGAACAAAGTAAACCAGACAGTGAAGAAGAAATTGAAGGAAGTACTTCACCAATCCCTACACTGAGTATTTATGATCAAGATACCGATGATTCTGACACTAATTATTAAATAATGAAGAAAATTGGATTTTTTTGTACATAAAAAATATAATTGTATAGAAAATTTTTAAAAATTGGCACTAGTTTCAGAAGTTTAGATTAGTATATTATATTACTAGGATGCAAAATAAGTGCTTCTAGCCTGAGTCTTTTACTCAAGCCAAAGGAGGATGACAAAAAAGACGAGAACGAGAAGCCCATCGCTCCTGCGTAACGTATGTTATTTTTTAACACCAGATAAATAATTTGACTTCAGATACCTGTTTTTCGCAAAAAAAAGCATGTTTTACACCCGCTTTGAAAAAGGGCACGAATCTAGTATTTTGCGTACAGAAAACACGAAAACTCGAATTTTGCGCCCCGTGTGTTAATTTCTCTGCAACTTACTTGGAAACATATTACTTTTTTAACATTGACTATTTTTGAAATTAATTTAATACAAAACTTTGTAAACTATTGTATAATATATTTACTTAATAAGAAAAAACTATAAAATTTATCTTTTCTTATTCTTAATTGTTAAGAATGTCTATGTATTTATAGGTACTTATTTTTTTACTACATTATGTTTGTTTAAATAAATATACTTTAAATGATACATTATATTTGTTTTTCTTTAAATACTATGTGCATAGAAATATGTAAGTCTTAAAAAAATAATTACAATAAAATTAATTAATGTTATATAGGACAGTATTTGTATTATGTTATCTTTTTTAAAAAAAATGAGAGCTTTTACAACATATAAAATGATGCACATACCACAGTTACATTATAATATATTATGATGTAAAAAATAGTGTCACCAAATTATGAATTATATACTTGAGATTACTTCGAGATTACTTCATTCCTGCTTCTTGACTATTATTATCAAATAAATATATAGCTTGTTTTATTAGTATCTGTAAATAACGTAAAATGTTATGCAATTAATTCGTAATAATCCTATATAAAAAACATAGGTATATGTTCATTTTGAAACTTTTTACAATACATTAGGTACTTTTGCTCCGGTTTACGGAATCCCCAGCTACGAAAACATATAGAATATATAAAGTAGGTAGTTGAAGAGATGGAAATTACAGAGCACAGAGAAAAGGTGATGTATTGTGAAAAGTCTCTTATAAAAGTAAACACCTTGTTAAACAGTGAATAATGATCGTCATTTTAATTGTACTCGCACGAATAAAACAATAGAAAATTAAACAAAAACAAAAACAAAACTTTCGTTAACTGTAAATTTTCTTTTCGGCAATGAACCTACAAAATTAAAATTTGTTACATTTAAATCCTATAATAAGACTATAATATACTAATTAACAATACAATTTAAAAACAAAACAAAATGATTTCTTAGTCTTTATAGGTATATCAATTATTCAAAAACCGGACCCGGAAACGCGCTCGAACTTAAAGATACAAATGGCGCAATCCCGAAAGTAACAAAAAGTTGTTCTGTCATTCAGAAAAGTAAATGCCGGAAAATGGCAAATAATTCAGAAAATACTTTTGGTTTTGAACTGCTTTATAAAGTTTCCATTGGACAAATAAATAAAAAAGAAGATGTATTAGTTCTCTTCGTACATTGGTATTTTATTAAGAATGGTTTTAAGTGCCTAGGCAATGGAGATGCTGTAAGTAACTATAACATTTCTAACATGAATACGTTGAATTTCGTACTCTACATAAAATTATTTAAACAATTTATTTGTAAGCTTATAGAGTAATTATTTACTAGTCACATAACCTCAAAGTTCCTGATGCGTTTTATTCGATATAAAATTACAATATTGTTTTTTATTTTAGAAAACAATTGGACCTTCAGAAAAGGGATCCGAATTATTACCAGATGGATGGAATCAAGATACAAATTATACATTACGATATGTTAGAGAGGGGAAACTGTATATTCTTTTGGGAGTAAAGTCTGAAGCAGATTTTTTATTCAATTTATTGGTAATTTAAAAAAATCTCAACTACAGTTTGTCAGCAAATAAAAATTAAATTACTTTAACTATTTTTATAGAGGGTTGAAGATCATAATGTGTCGAATGTTCAATTCCCAATTGAAACTGTTAAAGAACTTCAAGGACCCCTGGAGACGTTGATTCCAAGCTATGAAGCAGTTTATAGTATATTAAAAACAGATCTTATTGAGCCAGTTTTCTCAAGATCTGGGCGAGAAATATCAACACAAACTTCAGACACATCTCAGTCAAATAGACCAAGAAGAGATGATGATGATGATGATCCTCTACGGGTAGGACCACCTAGACCTAGTCCTATGCGGGGGTAATCTTATTATAAATTATTATTTCTCTTCCAGATATCTCATGATATAGGTGGTCTTGAACGACATGATTTTTGGCGTTTTCCTACCTTTTGAAATCTTGCAGCATTCTTCCAGGTCCTTTCACAATCCTTTAATAATCACTTAACTATCTATTAGGTACTTCCTTTTGAATTAGACTAGATACTCTTATTTTTCATTTATTTTATATCTTTGTAAATAATTTAAAAAAATGATTATTATAATAATTGATAATTAAAAAAGTGTAGATTATTATTTTTCATAAATATGTTAAAAATTAAAAACTTCCTAAAATTTACTAAAAATGAAATTCTATACAACTGTTAATATTTTGTTTGTGTGCTAGACCACAAAGGAGAGATCCATTTAACTTTGGTCACGATGATCTAGATCCACTAGGTCGAGGAAGTGGGCAGGGTGGAATGTTGTTTGATCCTTTTTCAAATCATGGCCCAAGACCTCCATTTCCTGGTTTAGGTGTTCCTGGCAGATTACCACCGTAAGTAAAAAATTTAGATAAATAACAAAAACAAGTGCATGTCACTAAATTTACTTTGAACTAGTGGAGCTGTTCCTCCTGGAGCAAGATTTGATCCTTTTGGACCTCCAGATAATGATCCTGTAAATCCTAGAGCAAGAGTGCCTGACTCTGATCATTTTCATCCTCCAGGTTATGATGATATGTTTATGTAAGAAATTAACATAAAAAAATAATAAGAAATAAAGCTTTTGTATTTAAGGAATAGTGAAATATAAGGAAACATTTTTTGAACTAAGCATGAGTTTTCTTTCTAAAAATGTCGTTTGATGTTTGTTTTAAGAAAATCTTTCGAGCGCATCATAAAACGACGTCCATTTATTTTTATTTCATTAATGACGCTTACAGTGTAACAAAAACGATGCTTTTTATTTTGTTGGATCAATCGATGCGTGAATAATGTAGCGGTAGTGGTACATTACATTAATAAATGAAATACATGTGAATTACGTATAATGGTGAAATTCTTGTCTTTGAACAGCACGTTTAATTATTTTAGTTTTTTTTCCAGCCGTTTATGAATGGAGCGAGCATAAGCGCTCTTTTTTATTTAATTAGCTTAAAATAGAGGATCTTTATTTTAAGTTTATTTTGCAGTTTTATGTGATGTATATATATGTAATTCAAGTTACATATTTATACATATATATTTTATTTTATTTTTTTTTTCACTTGAAAAAAGAAAATCAAGCATCATCAAAAGAAAAGCAATGTATTAATTAACTGGCAGTTTGTGACTAATATTGATCGCAAACTTATTACAAGCATTTTTTAAGAGATCCCATTATTTGGCTTGTGACAAAACTGTATTTCATATCTAAGGTGCATATAAATTTAAAACCAAATAAAGAAAAAATACTTCATACTTTTCATTTATACACATTTAAGTTTAAATTGTATAACATTTTTTTGTAATTTAAAATGTCCTTGCAATTGCTTCTTCGAGGAAATCCTTTTATCTTAAAAAGAAACAGTAAATTAAGAAAAGGATCGAAAAATCACGTCGATTACATAAATTTGTACGTAGGTTTTTGACCATTTTTGGCAAGCTAAGTGTTTGTGTTTAGTTAAGCTGTACAAATCTGGCCAATATTTCTAGTTATGGAAGAAAAGAAGATAATTCGACTCTTCAATTTCTTCAGATGCTTGAATAAAAATATATCACAGTCGAGTATTATGGTTTTGTACGACGTTCTATGTTATTTAATTATCCTTGGAATATGACTCGAAGAAGCGTTAAATGGAGGACATATGTGTTTCAAGAGCAAGAAAAAGAAAGAAAAATGGTAACTTGGAAAGATGTGTGTTGATCAGAAACAATATTAAAATCACAAGATTCCTTTACTTTGCGTGAAAACAAAAGAAAATTCATTATACAAAATACATTCACATTGTACGCAAGTAATAATCGCAAGGACAATTGAACTAAGGTAAAGATCGATAGCTATATAAGGATTAACATACTTGATTTGGATCTAGAGATCCACATGTTTCATTTAATTTTATTACGAATGTCCCTCGTCCCATCCTCTGGTAAAAAATATTGCAGTGCTTTTTTTTTGTTTCGTTTTAAACTTTACAAAAAAGGAGTTGTGTAGAGCAGGTTTGTTATCGGTACTTGTTTTTGTTGTTGTTTTTGTATGTCTTCTCATCGAATTTCGTTTACGCCGAGATTGCGACGGCGAGGAATGTACTGTCCAGTGGTGTGTGATAAAGCACGTAAAACGCATACGCGTTCATTTAGTTTTTTGGCCTCGAGTTTGTCGTAAAAAAAGGAGATATTGAGGGGGAGTAAGCGCGTGTAAAGTGAGAAACCGTCACTCGCCCGCATTTTCTTATTCAATAATCGTATATACAAAAGATGCAAAAGATACACGATCTTTTGGATTCTTGCGAAATATTACACAATGGAAAACAGTCGGATGACATCAAAAAGCATAAACCCCTTGGTCTAGTACATTCTTCGCATTGCACACAAACGAAATGACGTTTATTATTCTTCCCTCTTCTAAATATTACAATCTTTTCAATTATTTGGAGTGAAATTTATCATGTATTATTTATTTTATTATTTCTTTTTTTTTTATTTTTTGAACACAGTTTAGTGTGGCGCACAGCCTCATCGGCGATTTTATTAAAGCGCAGCGACGGGGCTAAAAGCTCGAACCTTAGCGTGTATAGCTTTCGTCATCTTCTTTGCGCCCTTGCTTTTCCGTAACTGAATTTCGAGAAAGGAAGATATATATATATTTGTATACCATCGAAACTTTAATAAAACAGTCATTGAGCTACGATTTCAGTGATGTATGTAAGAACTCTGGAGCTGTGAATTACTCGCCTTTTGCTTCCATTCATTTTCTTTCTTTTCTCAATCGCTCGGCTCTCTCAACAATTGATCGTTCGAATTACGCGTGTTTGCAGGTCTGATTAGAATTAAGAATATTCACCTACCCCAGGCGTGCCACTGGAAATGCAACTCATGTCTATACAAAAGAAAAAGAAAAAATAAACAACGATTGCTCAATTCGCGTCTTGTGCATTGGAAATCATACGTATTGAGAACAGTCTATCCGTCATGTTCGAAGTCGCGATGCTTGATAAAGGGAGATTGCACAATTGGATGAAAAAAAAAACAGGGCTGCAGAGACGACAGTCCGTGCTTCGCGCAGTAAAAAAAAACAAAAAAAAGAAAAAGAGAAAACGAGGAAAATATCGAGATTTCATGCAAAAATTGTACTCTAAACGCATATCCAGTTCATTTTTTTTTTGTTTTTTTTTTACAATTAAACAATGATTCTTCAATAGTACAATAAGTACATACTCTCACCGCTCTAATCCCAATGAATTGTCTAATTCAACTAATGCAACACACAGCGCTTGCGTCTGGAGCTTTGTAAGCTTTAAAGCGGAAGCTCCGATTCGCTATGTCCCGACGAGAAAGTGAAAAAAAGAAGCTAAGCAATACTAACTAAAATACTAAACGCAAAGGAGGCGGTACAATTAAATTTACAATTCAAAACTAGATTCAGAGTAAAAATTCGAGTCGGCCGACCAGTTCAGGCTGTTGTACACAGATCGGCTGCTGCTGCTGCAGTTGCATTTCCATTGACAGGCTATAAAGTCGATAATAAGTTTTGTTCCTTGTTCCGAATTTATAAACTTGTTATAACGGTATGTCGCTGACGTCAGGCGTGTAAATCTAGGTAATTAGGTGTGTGTGTACCAAGCTGGTATTCAATGACAGATTCGCCTCCAGGAAAGATATTGTATAAGTATAGGATCGTTTACTGGACGCAGCACGAGTTCTTCTGGCCGTTCTTCAGCTTGAGACGAGACTTGGGACGATACTTCTCCAAATAGGCCAGCTGTTTGGCATTTATAGCGCCTCGCCTCTTCCTGAAAACAAATCAGACATGTAAATATTATACGAAACATGAACAGGCTGCGTGATTTTATTGTAATCCGATATGCTGCCTTCTGCCGGCTGAGCGATGCTTTGTATTTATATAGGTATACAAACGATGCATCGGTTCAATGATACAATCATCATAAGCTTTCGATTTACGCATTTACGTGTACTTTGAACGATTGACGCGTATTTACTAAATTGCGGAGCTGTGATCGTTTTACAATGCTAGCGTACGTATATAAATAACCTGCAGTTGCGCAAAAACGCTCGTTTGAATTCCGAATCCAAAAGGATGTTACGAAGCCCGAGCTATTTTTCTAATTCGCAAAGTTTATCAAAGCGCGAATAAATTAAGAATGCACGGACAACTATTATAGCTTCAGCTAATAGTCCCGGCTATAAACTCGCTTATCCGAGATCCACCGTAAAAGTAGACTTTTTCGCGCGGAATTACCGACGGGATAATCCACCGTCCGCGGCATTGACATTGAACGAGCGGAAGCAGAAATCCTCCTCGTATACTTCGCTTGTACATAGGTATAGAAAGAAGAAGCAAGAGCGTGCGAGACACTCGACATAGGATCGTCTGGAAGTCATAAACTATGCGAGCATTGTATAACGTTTCCTGTTTGCGTAACATATAGATCCGACAATTAATCGGGGACGATTTTTATCGAGAAAATTTAACGTCCCGCCTGCAGGCGTTTATCCGACAGTGTACACACGACGATGGCGGCGTCGGCGATCGTATATACTTACTCTCTGATTAGAGCGACGGCGTCCTCGTACTTGAGCCCAAGCTCGATGAGGGCCAGTGCCACGAGGACGGGTGCCCTGCCAAGTCCGGCGACACAGTGGACCGCGACACAGCTGTCCGGCGTCTCCCGGAATCGATTCTTCAGAAGTTCGAACCAGTCGTCGACCACCTGCACACACACACACACACGCGCATTTTATATAGTCTTGAAAAAATTTCAATTGTGATTAATAGCTACTTTTTACTCGACTCCGTTTCTTGGCTGTTTTTCTTAGATCAATATTTACTCTTAGCTAACTATATCCAGCTGATATAAGTACTCGATATTATTTAACGATTACATCAAATATAAGGGGATGTCGTGTGTCGACGTTGTAGATTTTAACGTTGTGGAGGAAATCTTCAGATAATGACAAACATCGAGATCTGGATGTATCTTCGATTTTTCATAAATAATTAGCATCCAGATCGCGAATTGCGTTTGCTCAAAAATTCACCGAATAAAAGGATGATCTGCAATGCCGATATAGATTTCAAACATCTTCTTAACAATAAGAATAACAGCGGAAGAACTTTGCCAACTAACTACCATCATTTCATTATCTTTGTATAAATATATTATTGCCTCGAACAAATGAACTTATTTGTCTAAATATTTACGAATTATCAATGCAAAACTTCTCCCACACTTAGGTATATTGCGTCAAATATATTTTGTTGTAGGTATGCTTATTTATATGTTCGCATATTTTTAATTAAATAAAATTATGTATATACGTGTAAAAATGGACGAAACCGACTGTTGTACGCATGTCGAAAAGTATAAAGAAAATTAAATTATTTTTTCCTCTTACAAGCGCATAATAAGTACACGTTTCTCACCTATTAGGCTCGGGTGTCAATTTACACGAGTTCTACATCGTCCAAGTTTTTTTTTTTATCTCTAGGTGCATAACTTACATATTCATAGTAAAGCGATATTTTGACATGAATTATGTTAATTCTAAATGAAATTAAGCAAATTTGAATAATAATATTCTGCAAAATATTGTCCACTCTAAGATCTTGCCACTCGTCAAATTTTTCAAACGAGCGAATTGGGATCAAAGAGAAGGTCTTGCGTATTATAGCACACTTATGACTCAAGCATCTCTTAAGAAATAACAGAGATGGATCTAAGGAGCGTGCATAATTTAATTAGACCGCTTTTCGATTTGAAAGAAGCCGATAAAAAATGACCGAGGAAAAATCGTCGCGTGAGTGGAATCGAACTCGGGACGGGCGGATGAAAAGGCAGCCGCTCTACCGACTCAGCTACAGAGGATACACAGCTATAAGAGACCAGCTTGGCTCTACAGCACAACACAATCTCATTAGCCTCGTCGTATGTGCAGCGGCCGAGTGGAATGTCACGCAGTCGCGTCAGTCAACCAGTCAGAAATGGTTTTCCAACACTACGTTTTAAAATCTATATTTTTAACAATATAATATTATATTGATTTACTTTAATAATTGTTAATTGTAATTTTAATTTGTTTTTATCAATTGATTACACGAACGGATAGATAATAGATAGATTTATCAAATAAAATAATTAAATGTCGATAATCAATTATATATACGTTATGTTTTATCTTTTATTCCTTGGATTCTCTGGATAATATAGGTATCTAAATTTAAAGAAACTTACTGCCCTCTATTTTGAAAATTCCTTCTCTCGAGATCTGTGTACACGATTAAGTTTTGTGTTGAAATTCTGCTTATAAATTTAACGCGTCCTACAGCGACGTGAAACAACGATGACGCATGAGTTTTCCGAAGTGAATCACCGGTATAAATTCTTTACTGTTTTATCGCATATCTGCGTCGTTCGTAGCTTAAACAATAGCTATATTTTGTACTAAATGAGAATAGTATCCTATATATACTTTGAATGAAAAGTGAAAGTCCGTTTATTTTTCAACTGTAATACTTCGTTTTGCTTTATTTAATTTTTACAAATACAAATCACTCGATATATTTACCTCATTTGGCGGGAAGGTCCCATCGTCAAATACTAGATCTACGACATTGATGCCCTCTGATTTAAGTTCCTCGATTTTGTAAGTCGGCTCGCATACTCTAACGACTTCCTTGACATTGTGCTTTTTCAGCTCCTGAAAGCACGAATAAATTTTTTTTTTTTAACAAATAAGTGCTGTTTTAATACAGCGATATTTAACAGAATATATATAATATTTGAATTTGTCTACGACATCAAAGTAAGTTTTACCGAAGAAAAAAATTTCAAATCTGATAAATAGATTATAAATCGCTTGCCTTCCTATTTAAAATGCAGAATAGGATTTTTATTATCAAGCATGCAGACGCGCTTCGAAGCAATGCAAATCATTTTCAACTCGTGCAATATAATCAAATTATCGATGTTGAACGATTTCCTATGCGACTGGTTAAAGAACGAGCTCCAGTGAGTAGCACCAGTTTAACTATAGATCTATATAGTGCTTATATCTGCGTATATAATAATATACGTATGCTGCGCTAAGCGTCAAAGCGAGGTGTGTACCAAATAAGGCGTAAATACTCACTTGGATGAACGTGTGGATGGTTTGATCGTTGGGTCGGTCGGTAATGAGGAACTTCATGCTTTTGTATTCGATCTCAGCAGGTGCTGGTCTGATATCCTTGACCCTCATGTTGCTCATTTCCTATTGAACGACCGGGTGTAATGAAAAACTCTCCTCTCCTTATAGACGACTAGCACTCGTCCACTTCTCCGTATAAGAAATCAAGGACAAGTCCGTATATAACTGTCTGCTCTAACGTGCGATTCTTTGGATATGAAGAATTTGATGAAAGAAAAAAAAGAAGAACGGTATAAGGTCTGTTCGTCGCCGGCACACTCCTCTTCTCCTCTCCTCTCGGTTTTATTCAATTGGATGGAGTCGGTGCAGTCCAGCTCTCGGCGCCAAATGAACCGGTGCGCGGGTGGGAGAAAAAAAACTTAGTCCATAGATCCGTCAGTCTTGTCGTCGGTCGTTTCTCATTTGATCAGTCGAACGATTAAGGAAAAAAAAAAAGATACTCGGTATATTTTTTTCACAGAGGATAGAACAGCGGGCACACTCACATCTAGATCTCGGGAGGGGGGGGGGAGGGAGGGGTTCTGGGGGCCGCGAACCTCGCAGAAGTGCTTGGGAGCTAAGTTACATTAGGCGTTCTCGATATGCACTTGTTTCCCAATCGGGATACTTCACTATCCGGAAGATTATCTGAAAGCAGAAAAGGAGAGGCTCGGTGTTAGTATTGGTGCTCGAAGCTCGTAGAACTTTGGAAAATTGTATTAGGTTCGATCAGTTCTCCTTTTTTTTGCTTCGATTTTTTTTCTAGTCTATTTAGGTACTAATTTTGATCTTTGTTTTGAAAATGTAACTCTGATTAAAAGTTGACAGGGTTGTTCAAACTCCTCTTCCTATTTGGAAATTAGATCATAATTCAAATAAATAAAAAGTAATTTGTGTAAGTGTAATGTCAATTTACAAATATACTGAATTTAGACAACAATAGTGCCCACATTTATGGCGTGTGTTCAAGTGCCCAAAAACGGGTGCTGCCGCGGTACTGTAGTTGATAAAGTCTAATTATCTACTAAAAAAAGTTATCAGTAAACTGTGGAATTGATTTGTCATTCATTTGTCAATAAGTTGCATCGAGTAACAGCTTCAAATTTATTGAATTTATCAAATTCTCTATTTAAAGTTCGGTATAATCAATGTTTAAATTTAATTTAGTATAGGTCAAGGACGATAGAAATTACTGCACGGTACTTTTTTTACTTTCCAATGAAAAATTCCAGTCAAAGTATTTAAAATTCTGAATTGTTTTCGGTAACTATATTATTCTAATAAATTCGTTGAAAAACGTCACTTGCAACCTGCCAATTTGCACTTAATTATGCCTTGGCAGCGACGGAAAGTTAGAGACTCGAGCAAAACTGACTTCTTGCTAACGTAAAGCGAAGAAGAAAAAAAATATTACTGCCATAAATACGTTAAAAATTATAATGGCAGCTAAAATATGATGACGCGTACTTTATGTCATGAAAAGTTTCAATATATAATTATTATATAAGATTAGCTTTACGAGCTCCAGGAACAGGAAACAATGATGCACTTATTTAAATAACTGCTGATATTCTTTAGAGATTTTTTTATGCGCTGACAATAATCATTTATCGCACTGCTACAATAAGAAACACCCGCAAAAAGATTAAATTATCGTTATTTGCCAACCCGTTTTTATAACAACATTTATATAAATATCACTTTTGTCTAGTTTCTAAATTTAACCAACAAATTCATTCTACAGAAATAAGTACTGCTGCCACCAAATGTAAAAGAAATTATTTTATCACGAAATATAAAGTACCTAATTCCGTTTGAAATTTTGTCAAGAAAAAAGACTCGGTCCTTTTCAAATCCCCGAGGGAACGACGATAAAAACAAGAGTTATTCGTAGTAAATCGCAGCCGCATCAACTAACCGAAATTTGTACAATATCCAAGTGTACGCGGAATCGCGATCCGCATAACAACGACAGAGAGCAAGCTTCGAATTATCGTATATAATAAAAGAGAGAGAGTTATAAAAAGGGGTTGAAAATAATTCCGAGGAAAAACCTGGCCGGCCGTTCAATGTCAGCTCGAGTGCGGTATACCTTCGCGGAACATGCACATACCAAGGTCTAGTCGAAATGTGTCTGCCTATTTATCCTAATATCATTGGCAAGCGGTGCTTTAGAGTCGTAAAAAATCATTTCATTGCCACGGACACGGACGACTGTTGCTGTGCAGGGGACACGCGAAACAAGTATATACAAGTATAGAAAAAAAACGCACGAAAGCGCGCACGGCCGGCTATTAATTGCAAGAAGTATCGCGATGCCTTTGAGGGAAAGGGTGCAAGAATCTTACACACACAATATATATATAGGTTGGGGAGGGGTGCTCTAAAGGAGACTCACCTATTTGGCACTGGCAGCTCCTCGTTGGAGGGGCAGTCAGTATATATATCTATATATATGTTTTGTAAGAATGTGCGCGCCTCGCTATGTATATTACTCGGTTATACGTGCGTTTCGTCGCGCCTGCCAGTCGGCGACCGACGAGATGCTCTCCACCACGACCGATATATATAATATATAATATATATATATACTCGTCAGTTTGATGATGTCTGCGTATGTGTCCGGGGGGGTTGGGGTATCGAAGGAATTGAAACCGAATGCTCTCCCAAGTCGCTGGCGATGATGATCTATGAGGATGAATCGGTGCACGAGTATATGTATATGTACACACTGAAGCTGCTTCCTTCTGCCCGGGGGTGTATACGATGACGATGACTAGGTTGATTATGACGGCGTGATAACGTCGGCGGCGGCGGTGGTGGTGGTGGTGGTGGTGGTGATGCTGATGGTGATGATGATGATGGTTTTGCTATTCTTATGTAGGCGTTGAGCGCGCGGGCGCGTGTGTTAAATGCTCGAGTCTGCCGTTTGTTGGATGTTCCTCGTTTGGGCGTGCGTGCACGA
Organism: Megastigmus dorsalis; assembly: GCA_900490025.1. Classification (NCBI taxonomy): domain Eukaryota; kingdom Metazoa; phylum Arthropoda; class Insecta; order Hymenoptera; family Megastigmidae; genus Megastigmus; species Megastigmus dorsalis. Next base: position 23,140 of record UELU01143047.1, on the reverse strand, counting down.
GATGCTGCTATATACATATATATGCGTATATACGTGTATACCGCAGTTCGCGTCTATTCTTTCTCCTTCGATTGTTAGACTTTCTCTCTCTCTCTCTCTCTCTATCAACGTTGATGAGCGGCTAATTGCAGTGGCTCTAAGGATGATGCATGCTCTGTGTATCTCCAGCTCTCCTAACTCTTTCTCTCTCTCTCTCTCTACGTTACGCTCTCTAATCCTCTCTGTCCCGTTCCCTTCCTCCGTCTCTCTCCCGCACTCTAACAACCCTCTCTCTCTCTCCGCGATCGAACTGTCTCCCCCTTGACGTTTTTCACCTCGCGCCTCTCCTCTCTCGGGCTCTCCCTCTATTTGTGTTGAGCCTGGCAATACTCCGCGCTGTCCAGCTGAAACTCCATGTATGTGAGGATGCACTCACCAGGAAACTGCAATCAGAAAAGTGAATAAACAATCTTAGTTGGATCTTTCTATCCACTCCCTTGCACTTCTTTTTATATATAAATGCGAGGCATAGCAACATACGTGTAATATGTTCCGTACTTCGAGAGAAGGATACTTGGCTAGCTAGTCAATGTTAACTTTTAAAATACTTCCATTACAACAAAAGTTTGTTAAAAATTAATACGATCACATTGTTGCATTTACGACCAATGCGGTATCCTTTTCTCGATATAATTATTTCGCCTTCAAATGTGTCAAATGATAAAATGCATGCTTAAAAAGCACATTTGGTATAATACACAAGGTACTGATATCAGTTGACAAACTCGAGATCTATCATTTATTTTTCCCAACATAAGGTGTCATCGTCAACGTGCCGGTATGTCCAAAATTTTTCCCTACCCGTCAAATAAGTTTTATCAAACATTTTTTTCCGTTTCACAAGCTCAAACAAAGACTGTGCGCTGTTTTGTTTTTTACACTCCGCGGACTTTGTTCGGAGCAACATATCCGCTTTCAGCTCCAAATCCGCATCAGCTCGATTCGCTTTCCTTTTGGAAAAACCACACGAGCGCGCGCCAGCTATACTGCGCGTGTACATAAGCTTTTGGCGTGAAAATTTTCTATCCTAGACCTGCAAAACGTCTGCATATAAAGTAAAAATAGCCTCGCTCTGCAACCGCCTCCCTCTCCCGGCTTCTTTTTCCTCATCGCCCTTTGTGCGCAAGCTCGGATTTTTAAAAATAACGCTTACTGCTCATTTCGACGCGCGATTATTCGGAAAGTCAAGGAATAGTTGCGGGTTCGCGCCTCGCACGCGGATAGAAAAGCTATTGGGCCCTCCAGTAACATACGTTGCTTCCCCGTACACATATATGCGCAAATTCATTGAGCACAAATTTACGACAGAAGATACGTGCGATGTAATTGCACAAGTAGGCGCAATTGTCGGCTGCACGGAGAAGAGCGATTCGGGAGAAGAACGATCGGATAAGCCGGGGCCGGCTGACGCGTGGGTGCAGCTGCTCGACAACAAGTGAAATGCCGCGCGGTGCATATGTGTATATGTATGTATAGGTGGGGGACAGCGCACGAGTATCGAGTGGAAGCGCGCAAAAGAGCACCTTGGCGGACCTTAAACTTGCGCGGCGCAGAAACTGACGGCTGCTTATACGTGCATGCACCGATATACAAATTTGTCGGGGTGGGGAGCTATTTTTAAGACGAGGCGCACTATACCTATACACCTATATACGCTGCTGATTCGCTCTCTGACTCTCGCTTGGTCGAGAGTCTTCCGGATATTTCGGTCTTGCGTTCCACCAGGACTCAGCGAGATAACTTCTATTCTAGAGCGGTCGAATTGGGTTGGTGGGAGGCGAGGGCCAGGGCCAGGGGAATAATGCACAAAGACGTATGGCTCCGAGTCGGTGAGCCCGTTAGATCGCGACTATGCCAATTCGGTTGCGCTCGCGCGGCGAGATGCAGCAGCAACGCTAATTGATCCGCGGAAGCCGAGTATACCGCCAACTCGACTCGAAGAATTTATACGAAAATTATTCACAACACTGGCGCGGTTTGTATAATACAGACACATTCGCGATTCGCGACATAGAATAGTACAAATGCGGCGGTAATAACAGCCAGCGGATGGAAATTGATGTGTGTATGTATAGGGATAGGAGAGACGCTGATCGAAGCGTATATACAAGGGCACCAGCTGCTGAAAGATATATATAATAAATAAGGATGCAGCATCTGGTACGTTTAACGCTCGCAAATGTATAGAGTCGATTTGCCCACCGCCGCGCAGGAATAAAAGAGCTCTGTATGCGCGCGATGCCCTCCCGCGCATCGCATCGCGTAACAAGTTCCATAGGTACTTGTGCGATAATATACACATGCACCTTAAGCGATCAGTCCCTATATATTTCGATCGGTGAATATATCGCGACAGAGAGAGAAAGATTGGGATGATCTCGACGCATCTTTCTCGAGCGGGAGATAGAGTTTTAGGCAATTTCTGTGGGCGCGGCTGCCAAGCGACATTAGCTGTACTTATAAGCTTTATACCGTGTATATATATATATATTCCAGCCCTTCCGCGCGTGGACGTTTTAACTCGACGAGTTTGTGGGTCAACGGGCCAAATCTATCGGCTTCTCGGACGCGCGCGGTTCTTTCGCCTGTTTTCGTTGTACACTTATAATACAATTATCACATTTGCGCTCTTGGACTGGTGATCGACGTTATAGGGTCAGCGCGCGGAGAATATAGAGTGTAAATATGGGTAAAGAATATATACGTGTGTATGTACCTATAGTTGAGCGACGTTAAAGATTGGTTTCTCAGAAACACGTCTCCGTTGCGTGATTCGTGTGTACACAGTGTGCGAGCGGGGGCAGGTATTTTTATCACCTATCCTAGCTGGTATATAATACGAGAGATCTTATATACTGGCTGCTGCTGCTGCTGCTGGTGCTAAGTATATAATATAGCGAGCACGCGAAAGAGATGTATAGTATAGGGATTTTGTCAAACGCTTATTTGATCAGCTGTGAGTGTTTCGACGTGTTTAAGAAATCGAGATATCGAACGAGATGAGCGGCTAATTGCTGCTTGAGAATTCAATTGCGAAACTAATGCTCTGCTTACAATATACGTATATATATTTTTAAACTTCAGAAAATTACACTCGCTGTGCGTGAAAGGGGGAAACGTTATACTTTTGATTGACTTGGACAATAATAATAATAATAATAAGTTCTACAAAAGTTATATTTACAAATGAATATTCGATTACGATGCGTGATGTTTGTGTCAACAAACTTTGGCACGCGCGCCGCGATCGCGACGATTAGCGGCGCATATCAGTCGATTCTATATGATCATCCTCCACGCACGCCCGATGCACAAAACAAAAAAGAAAGTGGTAAACGTCGCACGGGCCATCGCAAGAAACTGCACCATATTATATACCGTCTAAATATGTCTCACCTGTGCGATGATATATTTATCGCGGAAACGATCAAGTTCGAACGGCAAGATGGTTTAGTCGATCGCGTGCGTTTGAAAACCAAGAACCGTACAGGTATGCGCGCAGAGTGTTAAAAAGCAGTGGAAAGCTTTTTTAAGCGAGTGCGTGACTTAGAGAAGGACAATTAATGACAATTGAGAGCGGTGACGTTGGTTCTTAACGAAAGCAAATTGATGCTGCGCGCAAGGGTAGGCTTGCAAAAAAAAAAGGTCCGAGAAAGACACTTGCGCCTCTGTTCTTTGCGAGCTTCTCAATTAAAGTGGCAAAATTCAAACGGAGAAAAAAACAGAGCGTGTCTTCGTTTTTATAATTGAACAAAGTAAGAAGGCGACGATGTTCGGGGAATTGTCGCGCGAGCAGCTGCGAGAGCGCGGCCCGCTTATAGCCTGGATTCCAGAATTTCTTTTTCTTTTTTATATTGGCGCAAAAAATTTTAGTGGTTGATGTATGCGTCATCGCGTATTATACAGATCGGAATGGATGGGTTTCAAAGTAAACACGTATAACCGCCAGTCGCATCTGCAAATTAATCCTCTAAGGCAGAAAATGTCATAGTCGAATAAGTATGGCTTTCGCAATAATCTCAGTGCATATGTATGTAACGATTTTTAATAATAAACGATTGCAATTATCATTAACATTGTGTTCAACCAAGTATTATGTAGATGTACAAAACGAACGACATTTTTAGCGAGATTTTAATTTATTTTTAACTCACAAAACTGCACACTTTAATTTAACTCTTACTCTTGTAGTACATGTATATATAAAACCTTCCGCGCACTGTGTGTGTTCGAGGCACAGAGTCGCACTTATCTTTATACCTCTCTATATATCTATAAAGATTCGAGAGACGCTAAATATTTATAGCTCGGATTCGTGTTGTTGATGTAAATACAACGATTGTGTACTCAATTTTCTATAAATATACTCGGCGCGACGGATTAATTATATTAAACAATATTATTGCGCGCATGCTTATATATATTTGCTATATATTGTATATATACTTTTGCGCGGCCACTCACGCGAGTCGAATGCGAACACGAATAAGCGGAATTATCGATATTGCGATAACCAATGCACAACCGAACTATATATTGGTTAAGACGACCCACGACACACCGGAAACACTGTGTACAGAAAAAATTACTTTTCTGTTATTCTCAAGGGTATATCACTACACGATGTAGCTTATAATATTTAATATATCAGTATATTTTTTTGGCATGGGTCTCGCGTAAAACACGCCTACGGTCCATTGTCTCTTTAACGCGATCACACTTTGACACAATAAAAAAAAAAGAATACTTTTTCGTTATACCGAACGGGAAAAAAGTTGTCGCTCGCCAAAACCGTTCCTGTTAGAATTACGCGCAAAATATGTCCGAGCAGACAACAAAGCGTATATATTTATATAGCCACCAGCACCGGCATACACAAAGAAGCTCCATTGAACAAACAAGCCGCAGACACCCACAAACACAGTAGTTGACATCAGATTTAGAAAAGGAAAAGAAAAAACCAGAAACTGCAGAAAACTTACGACGGCAGCTCGAGTATAATAGCCGAGATTTGCCGCAGAAAACGTCCGAATGCTCGTTACGATCGCGCGTCACTCGTATAAGTAATAGCCGCCGTATAAGAGACAGTGCGAGAAGCGCAAAGCCGCCGAAATCGTCGGAGCAACTGTCACTCGCGGGATTAAAAAGCGCCGCTCGGGAAAGTGGCTCGCGTGCCGTTGCTGCTGATCGCGGGGGCGCCTCTGCCTAGCGACGACGGCAGCGCGGAGTCCCTCTATCTATCTCTGTCTCTCTCCCCCACTTTAGCGCAGAGTGGCAGCTTCCCGAGCGAGACCGAGAGAGAGAGAGAGAGAGAGAGAAGCGCCCGTTTATTATTAACAGGCCGCATCGACGGGCATCGCTCATCTTTTACATAATCTAGCTGTACGCGCCGTCGCCGCCTCTCGGCATACTCTACTGGCACGCGCTTTGATCCCAGCTGACGACGCTTTATATACCGCAGCATCGGCATATACCGAACGTCGCCCCTACGTATATGTTGCGCATAGAGACTGAGGAGAGCGAGAGAGCACCGCGAGATAGGAACTCAAGCCCCGCGACCTGCACGCTCAAGGGCGATCGCACGACCGCACATGTATATACTCTTTCGTTGCTCATCTCTTTGGCCGCGAGCTTTCGAAATTCATCATCGAGATCGGTATTACACTTATGTATACATATAATATAGAAATCGAACAATTTTCGCTTCTCTGCGCGCGTGGTTTTACATTGTCGAGCGAGCTTTTGTCACGACCGCAGCGACTAATTACCTTTTACGAGTGTTCGCACCTGTTGCGATGCAGCCACAACACAAAATTACACCGTCGTTATTATACATTTTACGTTCCGTTCCGTGATAAACGAAACGAGGCTGTACAATTATTTTTTTTTTTTGTTGCTCGAACTACGCAGCTTCAAATTGCCGCGTATATAACAAAAGAGGCCCATTGTATATTGTATACATATACATGTAGATTGTACGCCGATCGCGATAGGTGAAGCTGCGTAGCGCCGTAACAGATCCGCGCGTCGACGTAACGATATATACCAAACGCCGTTGCGCAACCCATGAGAGAGCTGCATCGCACAGACGCATCGCCTTATCGGAGGGAGGAAAACCACTATGTTGACCTTGAGAATTTCATCTGTGCACGGATGCAGTCGTTATATATAGAAAACCCATGTGCGTATACATACGATCGAGAATCCCATCTCGCTAACGCTCAAACGTTCAAGCCGTTAGAACGCATGCTTCGTCCACCCCCCCCCCCCC
>UELU01143047.1:0-16810 GCA_900490025.1 Megastigmus dorsalis | reverse complement strand
CCCCCCGCCGTGATTAATTAGAAAATTTATTTATACTGTACAGCGCGCACAAGTAATTGCCTTTTCATTTAAATCTTGTCCCATGTACCGCAGTCAACAAGCCGTACTTATATATACTTATGCTTTACTTTAAAAGTCCCCCCAATTAAGGAAGTTGGTCTAAGCGAAAAATTCCAGGTTGATATATGTTTAGATTACGTTACGGAGTGATGCGCCGATGCGCGCACATTATGAAACCTCGTCAAATCTGCCCATCGCGGTATCCCCCATCACCGTGAACATGTGTACGCAACGCAAACTCTATTAGGCGTTAGCAGTTTAATTAATTTCGCGTGATTCGCAGCTCTCACGTTTCAACAACGCGCGAGAGCCCAACGTCACACGCGGGCCTCTGCGTCAACGCCACGCACGCGTTAAATACGTCAACGCGCTGCTTTTCGTCTCTCTCTCTCTCTCTCTCTCTCTCTCAACCTGCACGCGCTATATCGTCAGCACGAGGAGTAGAGCGGCCTATATATACACGAGACGTATACCTATAGAGAAGGTGCATAGAAGATGGGAAAAAAAACCATCTAATAATCTATACCCACGCGAGAAGGAGAGAAAGAGGAGCTTCCACATCTCTATGTTGGAAATATCGCGCGGAGGCCAAGTGCGACCGCGGGGAAATTCAATCGAAGCACGCATGTATACGTGCATATATACATCATGCAGGCTTTATCGCTTTGATGACGATGCCGTTGGAGGCGTGCGCGCCGATCGACTTTGACGTTCGCCGCTCGGCTCCCGCGACAGCCTTTTCGCTGCTATGCTGCGCACACGCGAGTTCTTTTGGAAAGCCAGCATATATATAGGGCATCTTTAGAGCCGTGCGCGTGCGTCATTCGCGCGTCATCCGGTGCGCGTCCATATTGCGCTCTTTTTAATTCTCTCTGCGATCGCTATTTCGTTTGGAGCTAATTGTTTCGCGAGCGCTCTCGGTTTGGCATTGCACGATCGAACTTGTATAGCCGCGTGTAACCGAGATACTCGTACATCCAGTCGAACTTGAACAAGACGTTGTTGCATATCTATCACCTGCGGATAATAAGAGTTCTCAAAGAGTTTTATTCACCCTTGTATCGATAGCGCTTTTTTCTTATTGTACAGGTTGTATCGAGATTTAACGATTCGGATAAGATACGCGTGCATTTCGATGAATTGATAGATAGATAAAGAATACATTTTCAAGATAGATCCTTAATAGATCGAAAGTGTAATTAATTTAAACTATGTAGAGAATGATTTTCTAAAAGTTAAATATATATTTACGCGATACCCGGCGGAAGCAACATGATTCAAGGTGCGCACAAAATAAAAGAGATTTCGTTGAGGAAGAGGAGGAAAACACGGTTCATCCGCAAATAGCCAACGTAATATCGTCGAGAAACAAAAAAAAAATTGAGAACATGTGCAACACAGGCTCGAAAACAATAACAAGCGCCATTCTGCAGTCTCGCGAGAGCAAATCTGCACTACTTGTACACATCTCGACAACTGCGTATCGGGAGACAGAGAGTGAGGGAGATGCTTTGGCAGAGCGCCGATCGGTATATAATACGCATCGAATAGTAGAGAAACAGGCTGCTATGCGCGCGAAAAATTGAACACCTTTATACACTCGTGGCTGATGCTGTCGTCGCTAAATGACGCCTGCACTACGCGGTAATGCACACACACAATGTCGATCGTCGTCGTAACGTTGGATGCATTCGCGGGAAAGTTTGGGAATCGAGCTGGAAAAATCAGCTGTGAAAGCCCCTCTAATGTTTGATGAAAAACGCGCAATGTGACGTAGTTGGATAATGTTTGCTGTTGACGCATCGATTTACCACACGGGGTTTCGTGGACCTGTAGAGTGCGTGCTCCGAATTTCGAAATGATCCAGTGAAGCCGTATGTATAGATTGTGTGTGTATCGAGACTTAGGACGCATTCGTATAATAGTGAGAAGCGAGCTACAACTCGGTCTCGTGTATTTATTTTATATATTTTGGGAGACCGAGTTGTAGCTAGTTGTAGCTGTATAGTTGTAACTTGCTCCTCGCTATGAATGCGCCATTATACAAACCGAATCTGGATCTTGTGTGACTTTCTTTTTGAAAGATCGGTATGAGTAAAAAAAATCGAGACGTTTTTCTTCTTTTTCCAAATTAACAAAACTTGAAGAAAATAATATATGGCCAAATGGAAATTCGCCCGACGTCATGATTGTATATATATATATATAAAAAATACATACTTTAAACCTCTATAACATTTAACATTTTTAACATAATGCTTTTGAGAAAAAGAAAAAAAAAACACGTCTCGAGTTTAATTTTTACATAATCTATCAGAATTCGAGATAAAAAAAGAACATTATACAAGATTTGGATTGCGTCATGTTTTAACGAGTCTCGCGATTGTATATAGTGAGTTTAGAATGACAAGACATAACAATTGACAACAAAGAAACCAAAACAAGCGAGCAAATCTACGGTATACCGTAACGCCTTTGTCGTTTACTTACTTCGCTCTCGAGTTCTCTCTTATCGATATAATTTAAGGCTTACGTCAAGATTGTGATCATTCACGTATAACCGGTAGCCACAGTCGCGATTGTATTTCATCAGCGATTAGGTACCGGAGTGTCTTAGAGAGATCCGCGACAATTAAAGGCCTAAATAGCTGTGCTACTGTCATAACGCGCTTATATCGCTTTTCGCGCTGTCAGCTACTTTATTGTATCGTGGAATACATCAGGAGCTTCAAAATTTATTGCGCCTCGTAAATCGCTTTAGTCGAGTTGTGTTAGCAAGACTTTTTTTCTCTTTTGCAGGCGTAACTTGATAACGCTCGCAACACACGATTTGTCTTTACAGAACTGGTTAGAAACATTGACGCGCTCAATGGAATATTGACTAATTTTTGCTATAATCAGCTGATGATGCTGATTATATGTTACATCTGTAATTTGCATGAACTCCAGCTAAGTCTTTTGGAAAAAATTCAAGTTGAAAACTATACGACACTGAAAGAGCGTTTTAAATACATTTTCAAAATTAATTATTCTGTAAACATTCCCTTTGCGGTTTTTAACGCTAATTTAGATCTTGGCACATTACTTTTAATTCGTTTAATCATGTTTATCATAGTTATACAAAAATGAAATCAATGTAAAGGTAAAATTATTAAATAAAATTGTTAGATACTTTCTAGTAATAAGTGATAGATACAAAGTCAATAATTGCATAGATATTTATAGCTTGTATATAGACTTGGATACAAGCTTGAGTGTCAACGAGTGGTATGATACATGAGATAAGAAGGAAACTCAAAGTGCTACAAGTTCATTTTTTCTCTCGATATTTTAACACGGTTTCGAAGGTTGCGGAAGCTTTTATAGCTGGAATATGGTATTTGCAATGAAAATATTTTGTTTTTCAAACAATGAGTGAGGTTTCCTGTATATAAATTTTTTTATGCAGTAAAAATTTATATACAGCATTATAAATAAATAATATTATACTAAAATCTCCTTTTAACTGTATAATACTAGAATTTTAAATATTGTAGTTGCACTATTTCCTCAGTAGAATTTATGACCGTCCAAAATTTAATCAGTCTGGTTTATGACTCTAATATCGCACAAGCATTCAAAATGATGAACGTAAAATTTTAACAAATGTGAGGAGAAAAATTTTATATTAAGCATTACTGTGTATATAGTGGACTAATGAAGGTACAGACTCGTGATACGAGAAAAAAAAAATATTTTATGATAAAAATGTAGCATAATAATTATGCTTTTTTCATATTCATGCGCTATCTCGCCATTAGTCAAATACGTAGTAATTTTGGGTATTATTTTCCCCCATCATATATATTAATGAAGCTTCTAATAAATGAATGTCATACATGTTGAAATTAATTATTTAAATTCACATTTGAATTGAAAATTATTGACGCTAAATAATATTTTTTAATAATTGTTATTTAAGGTAGTACTGTCGGTTATAGAATTACCGTTCGTATTTTAATAAAACTTAAAATACTAAATAATGGTTTAAAAGTGACACAAAAATTTTTTTCTGTGGTTAGGTTAAATATAGCCAAAGTTTTTAACGTTTTCATTGTCACGCAGTGTCTTATGGGAAATCAATTGCAATTATAATAACATAAATATTTGACGATTATTCACCATTTTTTAAAAATATGATTAGGTAGATGAAAATAATAAAACAAACTAATTGAAAGCACACATTTACCTTTAAAAAATGAGTCAAATCAGATTTTGCATGGAAGATTTTCTTAATAATTAGGAGGAATAAAATTATTCAATATCAATGCACAATCGTTATTTAGTGTAAATTCATCTGTGCAGCTTTTTTAAATAATTATATAAATCGTTAATAAAAAAAAATAAAAAGTGCTCTCATTTTGACGAATAAGGAAGTAGCGACAGTGCTACCTTAAGTAATTAATCGAATGTTTCTTATGCGAAGATTTATTTATGGATTATACTATTCATTAATAGTAATTTATTTGTGGGATATTATTTACACATTTTGTTTCTAAATGCACCTATGCACAATAAATTGCAGGTAAACCGAAATTCCGAAAATAGATTTAAGCGTTTCAAATTTAAAATTATAAAGATCCGAATCATGAAATAAATTAAATGACAAGTTGAATAAACACTTGATTTCGATATAAAACGGAAAATACAGCGATGCCAAACTGGTGAAAAAGACAGACAGACAGACAGAGAGAGAGAGAGAGAGAGAGAGTGAAAAACAGCACGCGAAGCATAACATTGTTACGATATATATCCATCCGCGTTGCCGCTTCCACGTTCGACTCATGTAAATAGCATCGCATATATATACTTATACGCGAGAAACAACTTTTTTTCTGAAAATAGAAACAAGTCCTTCACGTTTATGTCGTCGACCCGTACGCACAGCCATCAGTTGAAAAATGAAAATGAAAGTTTATTGTTCGAGCGGCACCCTCTCGCATTATGTAACTCGCGTATCATACTATGTATAGAGGAGGACGAGACTGGAACAGACGGCTTTAAATTGCGCTTCAATCTCCACTGTTCATTTTTTTTCTTTTTAAATAATTATTATAATGTTGTTACGCGTTGCGGAATAACCTACTGCTGTTAAACTTAGCTTTGGTCGCAGCGAATATGACAATATCACACAAATAGACTGTATAGCAATATTTAGAGGCGTCGTAAATTAAAGGTTTATCGCTTGAAATGCACCGTCGGCCACGTAATCCACGAAAACAATCACTTTACAATTTTACAATTATTTTCGAGAGTATTTTTCATTGGACGCGCACACTCGTATTATTAACTGCGGCACGCAGTTTTCATATTATTATCGTTGAACATTTGCACGTATTTATTGATGAAGTTATACACGCTGAAAGGTTTCTATTATGCGAACTTGAACTTTTCATTGAGATTTGCACACGTCAATATTTAATTGTACATTATTCATCTGTAGCTATCAGTTAATCCATTTTTAAATGATAATATGTATACACTTTGGAGAAAGGGGTGGGAGCCAACAGCAGAGATGAAAGAAATGCGATCATGAAGAAATCTCAGATGCACACGTGTAAATGGTAATATATCTTTGCGTTCGGGAAAGGTAATGGCGCGCGGCGCTCGTGCACGTAAATTCTTTACGATCAATCCCCTTGAATTGGTTTCTGTATATTCTATGCACGTCGAGGGATCGACCGGGGAAAAAAAGTTGTGCGCCCAACGCTCTCTTCTTTGTCTTGGGCTGAAATGCTCTCATCTCTCGAGTATAAGACCCTTTGAGGCCATCTTAAATGAGATCATATATAAAAAAAACGGAGACAGAAGCAATAAAAATGATTGATAGGATCTGCGCGACGGTATACTTAGATGTATAATACCTTTGATAGTACGACCGATTATAGCACACGAATCGAGGAAAGAACTCGCTACTACTTGTTGGTGAAAAACTGAATTTTTGCAAATAACCAGAACTTGTAAGTATAAAGTGTCAAGAACAAGAGGTGCAGAGTATAGCAGCAGCAGCAGCAGCAGCAGCAGCAGAGCAGGTGATGCACGTCTAGTGTGTATAAGGGAGTTATATGGTGGCCTTCCTGCCATCTGCCAGTCCTCGCTTCTGGAACAATCAGTCCACAATGACCTCGCCAGACATAATACGACTAGCACCCAGCCAAGAGGTCTCGCAAGAGGTAGAGGCAACTCTGACCTACGACCGACTACATACTTCTACTTCTACTTCTCCTTCTGCGCTTAGTTCGAGCACCAACCCTCGTTCCTGCGCCTCATATATACATCTACACCAATCCTCCTAGTCTATACCTCCGCCCTAGACGCGCACCATCTCTTTTATTAACACCAGAATCAAGGAGAAGAAGGGGCTTCGTTCAAAGGCCATCAGGTGCTTCGGATCGTCGAGAAACTTTAAGAATCGCAGACGCAGGGAGAGAGAGTGCGGAGAGCAGAGGCGGACTGCAGTCTTTCAGCGAAACGAGCCTTATTAATGTATATATATAAGCCGCTCGACATCCTTCGCGGAAAGCTTAAACTGAAAAATTGATCTGTGAGTCCAAGAATTATTGAAAAAGAACTTTGCTGGAGAACTATAAAAAAAAAGGTAAATGTCGTTCACAGGAAGTATGAAGAAAAAAAAGAAGAATTCCAGCGATATCGCTATAATACAGTGGAAGAATTACGACTAGGCGCGCGCGATGTATTGCATAATGCGCAATAAAGTTCAATGAGTTAACGTTTGGCGCTTAATCTTGCCGAGAGCGTATACGTAAATAAGCAAAATGTACGATATACTCTATACCGAGAAAGAGTGACGATCTTGGGAGAAAAATTGATAAGAAAATCGTGCGAGATTTCAGGTTCGGACGTTTCCACACGCGCCATACATGTGTGGAACTCTCCGTCGAACGCTATGAATACATTATTTAAATGCATCGGTGCATTAGTTATTCGTGTGCTTTATCTTCGTTGTTTGGAATCAGAATTGTGTGCGTTTTTAATGAAAATATTTTGGTTCGAGTGCTCTTTTTAAACCTTCGTTATATTGTTTTATTCCCCATAACACTTGATATTAAATACCATTATTTGATGCGAGGCGAGGGAAATGTTTATATTATATAATGTACATATAATAGTTTTTTAATATTACGAAAGAGGCATTCAACGAAAGATTCGAAACATTGTGATGAAACAGAATGGGTTGGTTACACGTCATTGCGATAAATGTCGCACATAGAGAGAACAACGTATTTTCTAACAATTTTATATTGTATAAAATCTATCCACTAAACAGCGACTCTTGCAACGTGATATTATATACTTTGAAAAATATATCAGAGCTACAGCGTGAATAATGATATACAAGTCAGTTCGAAACATAACCATAATATAATATTATCGCGAGACACGTTGTTGTGCAATGCGCAGCGACTAAAATTAGCATTTTGTGTACTTTTTTTCCCCGAATGCGAGCTGGGAGAGAGAGAGAGAGAGAGAGATAGTGCGAGAGGTAAAAATAAGCGAAAGAAATTCGTGCGCTTCGCAGAAGCGGGAAAAGAGCGCGGAGAATTCGATCGAGAGACACGAACGGCCACCTCTCCCGCTGATTCAGACAATCATACGTATAATAAAAACAAAATTGAAAGATTAAACAAAGCCGATAGATACACATAACTCGGATGAATGACGCGTGCGAATATTCCAAGGCCAAAAAAGAAAAAGAAAAGAAACCGCGCGGTAACGGAAAGTAAAGCAACGGAAAGAAAAAGGCGAGCGCGCGCACAGGAAAAAAAACGAGAGATAAGGGGAAGCGCCGCCGGAAGAATAGTTGAGCGCGCGAGTGCCGATAACGTGTATTGTACATGCACATATACTTGTATAGTAGTAGAGCCGGGGTATACGGGGAAAGGCCGCGTAGTTATCGTCGTACAACGGCCTCAAAAAGACAGCCCGGAGCTAACGAGTCGCTGGTCGACCTTGAATAACAATTCAAAGCCGCGCCGAGGCGATTGGCTGACGCCTCGACGCACGCGAGTCCCGGCGATTTCAGCAGCTGTGCGCGCTCTCTCTTTCTCGAAGCTCGTGCGGTGGCAATATAGGATCGATTGTATATATAAGTGCGCGGCGCGGCTAGGATTTTAAAAACCCGGAAGCCAGAACGTTGGACACGCCAATTTCCCTATGCGTATAACAGCGCGGCGGCCAGCTACGATTGTTTATTCTTCCACTTTAACGTGCATATGTTGAATTACTGCGCGACTCTTCGTATTACAATAAAAACCGACGAAATCCGCGCAGGCGTTGTATGTGTGTGCGAGTGTGTGTGTGCTCCGAATTGTTTTGCGGCTCGTACTATACACGTCGTATTTCAAATTATCCGCGTATGCACTTCCAAATATACGTAGACAAGGGAACTACTGAGTGTACGCGCGCGATTTTGGCTAAATTACTTTATAATCGACATTTGCACGCGTTGTAGACGCAATGGCATTTGAGAAAATAATATATATATATAGGCTTGCGCAACGCTAAGCAACATTCCCTGCGTACAGCAATTTGCCGGCAATTAAGCCGAGAGTTAATTTTTCCGCGTTCGCAGATCAATCGACAAGTGCACACACTCTGTTAGAGCATCGTCCGCACCATAATTAGCATATAACAACACAACAATATACAAGCCATCGTCACATATATAATAATTTTACCCGAATCTCATTTGAGGCTACGCAGTCGATGCGGTCGTCGGCCCTGCGCGTCCAAAGGATCTCACACACTATGCACACATCGACCGACTGCACCACCGCCGCATCAGCGAGACAAAACTATTATGTATATATTAGTATGTGTGTGTGTGTGTGTGTGTGTGTGTGTGTGGGTGTATATATACAAAGCACCGGCCGCTAATGCCCCGATCACAGAGTCACATCATATACACTGGGTGGCACGCAGAGTTGTATATCACGGTTGCACTGCTGGTATCCCGCGCACGCGGACCTCGGCGTACTTCGAGATATACAATACGACGGCGCCAACACGCGGAATCGGCGACGACGGCGACGGTGGCAACGAGAATCCGGGCCAGCAGCAGCAGCGGCGGCGGCAACGGTCGAGGGACCGCGCGGATTAAAATAGCTCGGGACGACGAGTGAGCGGTAAGTATATATATAAGTATATGGAGGACGCGGCGTACGGTCGGTGATGCTTCTGCCAAAGCCGAGCGCGCTGCTCCAACTACTAGCTGCGGCCTGCGCGTGGCGGCGCGTGCACCACCGCTCGGTAGCTCTCTGCTTCTCTCTCTCTCTCTCTCTGGCTCTCGACGTGCGGCTGATCCCTCCGACCCCTCCCACTCGACTCGGCACCGCCGAATCGCCCGCTGACGTCAGCTATGTACACTCGGCTCGTGCAGCACTGCCGCCTGCCCCACTGTTACGACGCCCCCTATATATAGATAGATATAACTGTGTAAGCCATCCTGCACGCACCGGCTGTCCATGCGACCATATGGAATCCCGTGAGCGCAGCTCGAGCGTGTATTAGGTATACATTTCTCGGCTGATTCTCTCCGCGATCTTGCAGCTATACGAGGACCGATCCGCGCTATACGGGCTTTTTTTTTCCCCCGATATAGCCAGCTACAATGCCTTCTTCTTTTTTTCTGCCGAAGTGTATAGCGCGCCTCTCTGCGGCATTTACGTTTGGAGCGAGGAAATCAACTGGACAAAAGCAGAGCTACGCGATGCTCCTCGGATTGAAATTTGTTTTTCCCCGCCTCGCTCGCTCAGACTCTATATACTCTCCAAGTTAAACACGTCCACATAGACGCGGAGAGTAATAAATGTGCCACCGGCGATTTATTCTCTTAGAGTTCGCGAGATATGAGCTGTATTACTTCTGCAGCCATTTGTCGATTGGAGCCAATCTATGTGCGCATGATTGAGAGCTGTGTAGGATTCGATTTCGCGTGTGTGCTGAACTCGTGTCAAATAGCTAACTGGTATGGTACTTTGTTTTTAACTTTATCTATGGCATAAAATATAGTTCTTTGATCTTTCCGAGAGTTAAAGCGTTTAAGCGAACGTCACTTTCGTGCTGGACGGCTGTCTTAGTTACAGCCTCTTAAAACCCCATTCCATGAGATTATACGGGCAATTCAAGCTCCCTAAAAGGTACGAAAGAGACTTTTGTTGAAAAGTTTTTTTTGCTTATAAGCGCTAGATCGTAAAATAAAATTTTAATTGGAATCTGCAGTGCTTTGCGCGTCGCATTAACTGGATTTCATGTAGACAGTAAAAATTAAATTTTACATATATAAGTAGATTGCAGCAAATGCTTTATTTATAACTCGATATAGAAGTGATATTGTTATTTATTACAATACTCAAAGAATTTCAATTATTTTATGATATTGTTTACATATACCATAAAGTTTTTGTAATGCCCAAGAATCGAATTTGATATTCAATTATAAAAGTTATATCCTTCCAGAACTGCGAGATTTCGTTACAATTAAATAAAAAATGTTCCAATCAAAAACTTAATAATATTTGCACGAGGATCAAATCCTTTTTTTTGTCCATTGATTATAACACTTTTGGAGCTTTTTTTTTAATTTCTGTGATTCGTTACAAGCCTGTGTGATTGGTGAGAAAAGGGTCAAACCACAAATAAAAAAAATATGCATAAAACAATTCATTCTTCGATATTTCAATCTGTGTTATTATTTTATCATATTATAAACTGAATTGGTTAGACTTGTTTGCTTGACATTGATTTTATTGTTATTGTTTAAAATTTAGATTATTTCAATTAAAATTATTAAATGGAAGGAACCTGTATAGAATAAAAAGGTAATATTTTGCAACAAATTATATTTTCCGATTCGGATCGGACCGAATACAAAAAAGAAAAGAAAGAATTCCATTGGAACATCTAAAAAGACAACTCTCCATCGATCGAGAGGTTGAATGATGAAGACACAATCGCTAGAACGGATGTGCAAATCAAATATTTTCACAGCTATAATACATCCTCGCAGCGGCTATTGTAACCGTGTCCATTTTGCCTTGGAATTTATTGCTTTGCAAATTGCGCGCGTGTACTTTTCGACCTTCGGAAGCGGTTAGCGTTTCACTCTTTCAATGTAATTCAAAGTAAGAAGTTATAACGTGTGCGCGCGGGCGAGCTCAGCTTTTATATATATATACATTTACTTCACGCACAAGAAAGACAGATATATATATATATAAAGAAGGAAAACTGCGTGTTTTCGTGTCAAGAGTTCGCGCATTCGTAAACAAGTTCTATGCACGATTAGATATATAAGTATATTTCTCTCCGCTCTTACCACATACACACACACACGCACGACTGTTTGTACAAGTTTTTTTTGTGTTGTAAATTCGAGACATGAGCTAAATGCTGCACATATATAGCCGTATTCGGAGTAAAGCGCGTTTAATACAGGCAGCGTGGTAGACGTATAATATAAGAGTCAATATATGTCCGCGGTGGCGAGCCTATGTGGATTTCCGCTAATTAGATGATGACGCTGCTTGATTTCCGGTTTCGCGTCGCATTCACGCGCTCTGCAACGCCTCGATATATATATGTATGCACTCTGCGGAAAGCTATATATTAAGGTCGGGGCGTATAGGCTCGCGTATAGGCGAAGAAAAGCTCGATTTCTTTTTTTTTCCGTATACGTATATATATGTATATCGGTGATGACACACTTGTGAACGACTGAATGAAGGTATCGTCGGGAGTCTCTCTGATTTCGATGCCTTTGAAATAGTCTTTATCAGCGCTCGGGTGAAATATATTGAGAAATAAAATTCTTTTTCACTGCAAGGTCGCACCGCGATGGTATAAGACGATTTTTTTCTACTTTTATACATTATACGCGTCATGAATTTTAATAAAAGTCTGCGGCCCTGTCTCCATCTTCATCTTTATATTAAAATATATCAAGTCTCTCCGTCAAATCCTGTACTGTTTGATGTGAAAAATATTAATTAACGCATCCATCTAAATATAGAGTAGCTTTTTATATCGCATCAATGAATGTTTCTCAGACCTATAAATATACACGCGTTCAATTTGCCTGCAGCAATCGTTTGACTTTAATCTTACACAGAAGCGGAGGGGAGAAAAAGTACTCGAGCTATATAAGTCGACGAAGAAGTTTGCAGCGTATTATTTGCTATGATTCGTTTATGAAAGAAAATAATCTCAAAATAACGCGAATTAACCGTTAAGTAAATAAATTAATAGAATAATATTCTAGAAACTCATTCATCATATATTATTTAAATGAAGAAAAGATAGTGAACGAAGAACGTGTATTAAAATTTTATCACTCGTACACCCACGCAAATGCGCCTCTAATAAGAACTGCTATAAGACGATGCTTTAATACAAGTGGGGAATAATCGCAAATATTTTCTCTCACATAATGAAGTGCGACAGTCGTCGTAACCGCTGTTTAAATCTAGAATCAGTAAAATATCAGATCAACACCGTATATTTGTCTTTCCGCGGACATCTACATTTTCACTGCGGCAGCGCTCAAAGCGATTCACATCTCGATCCACGAATACTTCTCTCTACATTTTCGCCGTATTCCGATGAGGGCTAAAAGCTCTCTTTTTCACCCAGAGCCGTGTGTATACAATGTAAAAAGCGAATATCGGCTGGTGTTATCTGTCGGTAGTTCGCGGGGGAAGAGCGGAAGAGGCTATGTAGAGGGGAATATACCCGTACCGTCTATACCGTCCGATAATAACGAGCGCGATTGGGTTATACGAGTCGTGCGGGACGTTTAAGTTGGGGCCCATGTATATATAATATGCGATGTTTGTTAAACTACGAGTTTCGCCTCTGTGTGAAGATTGGATTTCCCCGCCGTGTGGTGGTTGCGCCTAGCGCGTGTTTTATGCACTGTATGCGGGGAGTAATTGCTCGCGCTAAGAATTAGTATTTACCGGATGTTACCGCTTTTAACGATTGGCGAATGAACGAAAAGACGCTCCATCGCTGGACAAATGTATTACGGAACTGTTATACGAGTGAAGTGAGATTAATTTTTATTTTAATTTCCCACTTGTATTTGTTTTGATCTAGGTACTGACAAAATAGCTGTAATATAAGTAAGGTATTGCAATAGGGAATCGTCCAGCAATGAGGCCATTTTTATTTTTGATATATAATATATATATCTGCATATACTGATTAATATAATTTATTAATATTATTCGTTGCGTATAAAATTGAACATAGCTTATGCTGCTCCACGTAAACTTCAAATATGGTTTTAAAGCATACAACAACATCGCATATGTATATATCTATTATGGGAAGGTGGATAAAGAAAAGTCTAAAGAATACCTTGGAATTTGTATAGAATAGCATTTGGAAATCTTGAAACTGTTGGAGCTCTTTCGTTGACACACGTGCGGGAGAGAAGAATTTAAAAATGATTTTTATTTACATTCCTCTACGGGATAATATTGAAACAAAATTTATCGGTGATCGTAAACTTTTGTGAAATGTTTGCCTTTAACCGTTATTCAGTCGCATGAATTTTATCGATCGATTTTCCAATTTGCTGTGCATTCGGTATTTTGCTCAAATATATAAAGTTGCGCGTATAAATATCATAAGTTATTATGATATTGTCAATTTTAAAATAATTAGTATGTAATTTTCCTACTTTTCACAAAATTATTCGAAATTAAAGAGTAACATATCACTCTATTGTAAGTCAAGCAGAGGGCTGTTGCTTTTTAAACTTGGTATAGGTAGTGCAGACTTATTATTCTTTTGGAGTGTAATATTGTTATACTTTTTGTTTCGAAGACTCACAAACAAAGAAACGTTGGCGTTATTCAGCTCCCATTCTTAATTAAAGTGCTTCATTATCTTATTGCGTACAACTTTGCAAAACTATAATGGTCTTAAAACCTGAATCTTTTCACCTTCAATTAGATCTAGTAGAAATGAATGAAATTTTTCAAACTGCTGTACAGCTGCATCAATAGAGTCATGACATAAATATAAATGCGACTATAGAATAAAATAAAACTATAAGCTGCAAGGTCCCTTGTAATTTTAGACTATTTGCTTCACATCTACAGTCTATATATAGCATTGTTATGCAAAATAAAACACTGTGTGCGTAACTGCATGTATAAAATAAAAGTTTGCACAAGATTAAAAAGAATGAAAAAAAAAAAGGAAAAATTGTTTGCTAACAGAGTTTTTATTTATTGCTCGGAGTGTGCATAGCGATATAGGCGCCGGTGGGTCCGTATAGATATGAGCGGTAGTCGAGTTGGGAGAAAGAGAGAGGCTATATAGGTATACATGCGTGCAGGAGGAGACAGGTCCAGTATAGCAGCGCGTGTTTAGTGCTCTTGAACTTTGCGCAGGGAGTTGCGCCACAGGAAGAGCAAAAGGCAAGCGTGCAAGAGCCCAAGTATAGGGCAGTGGGATGAGATCCGGATGCATGTATATGCAGGTAATGGGAAGTGGTTGGGCAGTCGGTTCTTTGTATATCTCTCGCCGACGACGCTTCTTTGATAAGCCGCACGGAGCACTTATCAAAGAAGCACTGTGCGTATAAGCGCGTATCGATCCGTCTTATCTATTTCACTCTTTCAGCACCGCCGCTTCGTGTATTTCCAACTTTATACACGGATTCTTCACCGACCGCCAATTCATTTTATTACATATTTTCGCGCCTCTGTGTAAAAGTCAAACGTTACGGGGGGCTTGGGAAAGGAGCAGATTTACCCACGTGGCAAAGGGAATGCTGCTCGACGAATCATTTGCTTGAAGGATTATATAGTCTTTGTACGCAATAATGATATTGTTAATGAATTTCATAAAACTATGTACAACGGGTGAGACGATTTGTTTGAAACGCTCAAAATTCACCGTGACACTGCTAGCTCGAGTACTTTTTCGTTCCGTTTGTAAAAATAATCATTTATATGATTTACATATAATTATTTTAATAAAATTTATTCCTACAATTACTGGTTAGGATTACTCGACATAAGTAGTCGGATATAGAGCATCTATATAGCTTGAATAGCAGCTGCTGCCGCGCGACCTTCTAAAGCGATATAAGCTGGAGCGCAGTGCACAAGGACCTAACCGTCATAATGCTGCAGCACAGAGTTTCCGCGATACTCGCTCGCTCGCATGATATATAGCAACGTCAGTGCCAACATATACATATGTATATCGAATATTAAACGCATATGTATCTAGTCGCACGTGCCCATAGATTTTACGCCTCGCATGCATAGGCACAGACGCAATCCTATTACACACTATCCCATTATACACCCCATAATAAAGAAGCGCGCTGCATGTGCAGGAGGTAGAAGGTCAAGGTTCACGCGTGCCGCAGTAGCACAGATTCGCGCGGCTATATCGATGCAGCAGAGAAGAGATCGACTCGCTCGCACGAGCGACTCTTTCCATATTATAATAAACGCTGCCCCCCCCCATAAAGTGCACACCGTAATGGCGTTTATCCCGCGATGCTGTAACGCTTCGACGCCTTTTTCCATCGGCTGCGGCATAGCCAAAGCATTCGTTATATATACGAGAGTCCCGTGGATACTCCATCGGCTCTGTGCATGCCCCGCTAAACTTGATAAACAAGCTTGCACCCAGCTGCAGGTGTGTGTTCTGCATATATATATATATATATATACATATATGTGTGTGTGTGTGTGTGTGTGTGTGCACGTAAAGGAAACTTCGCTTTTTCCTGGCTCTTCGCGCGCTATACATATAGTCTTTG
Source organism: Megastigmus dorsalis (assembly GCA_900490025.1). Taxonomy (NCBI): domain Eukaryota; kingdom Metazoa; phylum Arthropoda; class Insecta; order Hymenoptera; family Megastigmidae; genus Megastigmus; species Megastigmus dorsalis. Next base: position 900 of record UELU01143047.1, on the reverse strand, counting down.
TGCGAGTGCAGCGCTTGCCGAGCCTCAAGGCTGCGGTTTTTTTTTTTTGAGCGAACATGGCTCTGGCGCAAATAGCTATTTGCCTTCTTTATATATATACTGTTACTAGCCGAGACGCGCAGCTCTTTCGAGTTTCTCGTACCGCGCATTATGCAACGCGCTCCTGCTGCTGCTGCGCTCGGAAGCCACTGTTAACTCGGATCTCGCGCGAGTGCACATTTGAATAAATAAAGTCGAGCGCGCGGCTTTTTGATGTTGTTGTACGAGATATACCCCCTCAAATTACATAAATATATGATACCTTGCGTTAAAATTTGCTTACAGGAAAGTGATATAAGAAGGTTATATACGCGCGAGTGCTTCTTATTTACTATGTATTGTGCCCCTTATATCATGCGCGGGTTGAGCGAATAGCACGAATAACACAAGTCCATATAATTATTTATATACAACGCTAAGAATATTGTTCCTTCAGGTATTATTATAATTGTCATTATTATCGCTTATGTTGCAGCAACTGATGTATTTTTAACTCTATATACGAATTGATATGGATTTTCTTTTTCGCGCGCTGCAGGCTCCCATCGATATACACTCTTCCGTAATAGAATTAGTCCGAGATTACAGGTATTGCCAGCATATGCGCAAATGAGAGGCGTGCATGACCCAATTACCGAGAGCTATCCAATTACAGGTATTTCGATTTGTCGCAACTATACACGGAGAAAAAGGATGTAGCAATATTTGTGATGAATATACGAAAAATTACTATGTTGCGTACCAAAGCTGTGATATACTCATTTTATGGAGATTTTTCTTATGTTTGTAACAAAAATTACTATTCAACATAGCAATTTTTATAGAAATTTATAGCCAAAATTACTATGTCCATAGTAATAT